>JAVKOQ010000013.1:0-110000 GCA_031835245.1 Balamuthia mandrillaris | reverse complement strand
GCCCAAAGAAGCACCCAACCCGGGAACAATGTCGTCGCTTTCTCCCCCTTCCACCTCTTCTTCCTTTCCTCTTCGAAAGTCTCCACCCATGAGCACCGTGTACACTCCCCGCGAAGGCGGAGATTCCACCAGAAGCTTTCCTTTGGCTTTGTTGTTATGGAACACGATGGTGTAGGTTACTTTGGGAGTCTTTTGGGGATCTCCTTCGTCTTCTTCACCATCCGCTTCTTCATCGCTATCTACACTGATGACCTGCGAATTGTCCTTGAGTACATGGACCAAAGGAGAAGTTGCATTTGGTTCCACCTGTTCGTGTTCGTATTTTTTTTAAGACATCTGGGCAAATGATGAAGAAGGAGAAAGGGAAGTAAGGAAAGCAGCAAGTTACCGAGTTTGGAAGGTTCAGTTCCAGTTCAATGGACGTTGGTCCGTCTTCTCCCTCGGGGCCTTTGAAGGACAACAATATCAAGTAAATAAGTTATAAGAAAAAATTAAGAGAAAAAGTAAGTACTTTCGATTGCAAATTCCAACATAGCGGTGACAATGGTCTGGTCAGACGGAACAGCCTCGTTCTGCACGTGCTGCTTCTCCTTTTTGTTGGGGCTCTTGATAACAATCTTGGTGGTGGTGTTTGTTGTCACCGTTACTGTTCCCAACGTCTTACCGTTTTTATCCTTTACGCCCAACTCTGTAACTCCTGGTTCTGAGCCTGGTTCGATGGTAGCTTCGACCAAAGGAACGACGGTGGCGATGGGAGCAGGAGAGCAGGAGTACTTGTCTCGGACGCAGGTTCGGTCGAAGCATGGAAAGCCTCGTTCGTTTGTGGTGGAATCAGGAAGAATACATCCACATTCCTCCACTTGGTCAGGAGCATAGCAACGTCCATTGGGGCAGTGGAAGGAAGTTGCAGGAGCGACAGCTGAACACTTGAGCTTGCATGTGCCGTCCGAACATCTGTTTTGTTTATATTAGTTTTCGACATTTGAGAAAGTAGCTCACAAGAAGAAGGGAAGAAAAAAAGTGGAAGTCAGAAGAGAGTGGAAGACGATAAACAAACCTGTAATGATTGATGGGACAACACAAACAACTACTTCTGGAACATCCAACAGCACACTCTGGCGCCGTCACGCAATGAAATGGCTCCTCCGAGGAATACATCTTGAAGATAGGTCCAGTGATGCCCTCCGGAAGATACCACATCCTCATTATCATCAACCACTCCCTGTTTCTTCTCTCTAAGTAGACATGATAAGCGTTTTTGGGCGCAGCTTCCAACAACGGCTCCGCCACGTTGTCCAGAAAGCTCCAGAGGGGAGAAGCCACGTCCATCTGGGAGACGCACCCCATCTGGAAATCCCGATAGCCGTCTGTTCTTTGCAACTTGTACAAAATGCAAAACTCAACATTGGCTCCTTCGTAGGGAGAGGTCAAAAGGGGACTCTGTTGTCCAACCTGTTCGTCCACTATCACGAGGGTGTTTTGTGTTTGGGAGGGAGCAGGCAGGCGCTTCCAGGCCTTGTTCCCTACTTGCCTTTGCTCTTGCGGGAGCGTGATGCGAGTGTACCAGTGAGTGCCATCAGCAGCACGACAGTAGAGCACGTCGGTTCGGTCTAGCAACTGCATAAAGACTGGCGCCTGCTTTAGACCATCTTTGAATGTGTCCGTGTCTGCAAGGGTGGGGCTGTTTATAGACCCACTCGCGTCATAGAAGAGAAAGTCCATTCCGCCGTTGGACCAGCTGCGAGAGAAGAGGAGGATGACATGGCTGGAGTGGTCACCAGGACGTGGATCGAAGAAGAAACCTTGGTATTGAATGACTTGGATGCTGGCTGACACGGCATTCAGCGTTGGATTGGCAACGTTGGCTAGTTCTTGTCGTGTAATCCTTGGTTTTGTTGTTATGATTGTTTGTTGTTGTTAACAAAGAGAAATGAAGAACAAAGCAGGCAGGAAACGTTAAATAAAACACAAGAAGAAAGAGAAAGAACTCACTTGGTAACAGCCCACTCCAGCATATCAATCAAGTACCACTCTTGGCCGGCTCTAGAGGGCTTTGCAAGCCTGTCACTAAAGAAAAAGAGGTCTCCTCTTACATGCCAAACATCATAGTGGGAGCTCATCGGTTTGGCCGACCCCGAAGAGATCAGCGAGTTCTCGGCATCACTGTACCACCATCGCCGAACGGCACTCGTGTTGTCTTCCTTCAGGGTCGTATGAACGATAACGTTGTCTCCTTGCAGGAAGAAGCCATCGTTACCACCGGGAAAAGCGCCAGGATAAGAGCTTAAGGTGCCCAGCTGAGCGTCCTTGATGAAAGGCTCATCGGCTTCGCCAAAAGGGTACACAAAGAGCTGTCCGTTGCCGGGACGCATGCGGAGGCGAATATCGCCGTCGTCGGTGACCCCGTAACGAACTTTGGCACCATAGAACTGATACCATGGCTCCACTAAGCAGAAAGAAGCAAAGGGAAAGAGAAGGAGAAGGAGTAGAAGAGGAGATGGGCTGAGGAACCTGTGGCGATAATGGAAGAGGGCCTTGGGTCCCTCTTTCATTTCTTTCGCTTTGTTTTTTTTTTTTTTTCGGTTGTGCTTTTCCTGAGCAAAAAAGGACATGTGAGCGAAAAGACACCGAAATAACAAAAAACGAGAAGAGCAAGAAGAGGAAGGTGAAAAGAAAGCAAAGAGAGGAAAGAAGATACCGTTTTGCTGTTTATTTGTTACAAACAAAGTCTCTCAAACCTACAGGGTGTCATCGAAGAGGACAGGAAGGAGAAAGAAGACAGAAGAAGGAGCCAGCAGAGCGAAGATGTGTCACTTCCTGCGGGTGGGGTTAAGATAACGCCGTCTACCTCGATTGGCGCTGGTGTCGTAGGTACCAACCGTGAACTGCATGGAAGAAAGATCGGGCACAATAAACGAAGGAGAAGAGGATGTAGTGGTAGAAGGTGAAGTAGATGGTAAAGGAGTAAAGCCTAAGCTAACACGAGCTTTGGCCTTCCAAGCTTGCATGAGTTTTATGGGCATGATGGGTAAACTCATGTATTTTGGTTCTTGTTCAATGCGTTCCAGCTCTTGTGTGCTCATGCGGTCGAAAGGCATCAACTCCAACAGGCTACTCACTCGGCGATCTCGCTTTTCTTGCAACGTTTCTTCTCTTCTCTTCTTCTCCGCTCTTTGTGGTTCTTCGTCTTCACTGCGCCGTTTTCTCTTCTTCCCATTTTCCTCCTCCTCTTCTTCATTTTCTTCGTGAGTGCCTTTTAGTTTTTCTCTTTTTTGCTGTGCTCCGTCCTCTTCTCTTGCTTCCTTATCTCGCCGCGCATCGCCAACAGATGAAGGAGAAGAAGATGACGAGGAGAAAGTGCGATGTGTACACCAGTCGTAGATAAGAGAGAGAAGCACCACCGACGATAGAGTAACATGGGAATATTCTCTAACGGTAGCAATGTGACGCAACAGAGCTTGCAGGCTGTGCTTGCTCAGATCCCTAACGAACTCCTCCCTTCTCTCTGGCTGCGCGTCGAACGTGCCCACGTGTCCCGCCAGAAAACGCACGCACTCCCCCTGCAACCCCTCCAGGTAATGCCTCTCCGCAAAGCGAAGCACCGTCAGGACGTTGTGCACCCCCAGGGAGGACTGCAGGTACGCCAGGCACACCTCCTCCAACAGTTGCAGCCAGTACATCCGGGCCAGCTCAAAGAGGGTCCAAATGTTGTTGTCCGAGAGGGTGATCTGCCCGGTGTAGAGGAACTTGAGAGCGGCCGAGAGGGTGGCGTGGTCGGTGTCCGTGATGAGGATGCTGCTTTGGGAGCTCTCCTTGAAGAGGCCGCTGAACATCTTGTCCCAGTACTCGCTCCACACCCTCAAAACCGCTTTTTGTGCATAAATCCTTTTTGAAAGGGTAAGGGATGGGATTGGAGAAAGAGGAGGATCAGATGCTCAACAAGAAGAACATGAACAAGGAGAGAGAGAGAGAGAGAGAGAGAGAGAGAGGAACAAAGGATTACTTTTCTTCAGAGTCAGGAAAAGTGAAGACGATGTCGCTGTGTTGGGGGTTGTTAAAGAGGAGGCCAATGGAGTGTTTGAACTTTTTAGCAAGCTCTGCCTTGTCCCACACGCTCACCACTCGTTCGTTCTCCCGCTTCTCCGCTTCCTCTTCTTTGTTGTTGTTGTGCTGCTGCAGCAGGTCGTCAAGCCCAGTGGCACCAAAGACGAAAACGTCGGAGGGGAAGGCCGAAGAAGATGCGGTGGAGGACAGGGAGGGGGAAGCAGCGCTGGATGAGCCCATGGACGGAGAATTGCCGAGCGTTAACCCGCCCGCCCCTGACCCAAAGGAAAACATGCTCTCCTCTCTGTGCACACTTTCTTGTTAACCTTTCTTATGGCGAGAACTCTGTTGCGTTGTTTTAACCTGCTCAAACTTTCCTGGAAAAATTTTATGCAATTTATCCCACCAAAAAAAAACGCAATAAGTTAACAAGAATGCCCTCTCTCTCAACTCTTTTATTTTATTTTCATTCTCTTTTCTCTCTCTCTCTCTCTCTCTCTCAACTCTTTTATTTTATTTTCATTCTCTTCTCTCTCTCTCTCTCTCTCTCTCTCAACTCTTTTATTTTCATTCTCTCTCTCTCTCTCTCTCTCTCTCTCTCCCTCTCCTCTGTCTCTTCTCTCTTTAATTGTCGTTCTCATTTTCTTTCTTTTCTTTATTAAAAGAAAAAGAAAAGAGAAATACAGTTTGGTTTGGTTGCGTCCACAGTCACCAACAATGTAAAACCTCCTAGTTCCTCAGAGTACAAAAATAAACTCCACTGACGCACCAACCAAATGCAAAAAACAAAAAAACAAAAAACAAAAAATGGACAGCTCACTTCTGTTGTTGGGGAGCTCCCTGTTTTGCTTTGACGCCGCTAATGAGGCGCTTCACCTCGAGAGTGGAGGTGAAGCGAGAGTCCGAGTTGAGCGCCAAAGGATTATTCTTGGTGGCCCATTCATGAGTCATATCGTACTGTAGCTTTTCGTGCTGGAAATCAAAAAGACCAAACTAAAAAAGGAATGCGAAAAGTTTTCGTTATTTGGAGAGAAGAGAAGAGAGAGAAGAGAGAAGGAGTGCATACGCTGGTGTTGAGGATTGGAGTGTAGAGGAAGGCAGGACGATCAGATTGAGCAGCCACCGAGATGGAAGTGGCGATGGCCTCTTCGATGAACGTTGATATGGCAGCGATAGAGTTGTACAAAATGGGGATGGATGCCGACCAACCTGGTAGGTCCAAACCGGTCATTTGCCTTACTATTACATAGATTTCATCGATCTATGTGTTTTTGAAAGGAAGAGATGAGTGGGAGAGCAGAAAGAAGAGAGGAGGCAGAAGAGTGCAGAGAACAAGAGAAGAGAGATTTAAAGAAGAGAAGTGTACACGAGGATTGCGCTCTGACAACAAGGGGATGGTAGGCACAGCATCAGTGCCAACCCCGCCATCCACAAATCTACCATCAACGCCAGCTATCGTGGAGTATGGAAAAGCAGGAGGAATTGCTGAAAGTAGTTACACAGATAGGAAAGAGGTGAGCATCGTAATCAAACAAACAAGGAACAACGTACAGGTCGTTGCTGTCAATACATCTAACAGGCTAAGACCACGATGAGCTGGATTACGAGAGTCTAAACGGATAGGTTCGCCAGTAGTCTGGTTCACTGAGAGTGAAAGAGAAATGCTGTCAGAATTAAAAGAAAAGGACGTGATTGATAAACTTCGAACCTACGGTGATAATGGTAGGGATGTAGAGGTCGCCCATAGTACGGTAACCGTACTCATTAATCAACCCTTGCATAAACTTGATAAATGGTGTGTTATCAAGTATGTAGCCTTTGAGAGAGGGAGAGAGAAGGCATTAAGGCTAGAAACAAAAAGACTAGCTAAAGAGAGAGAGAGAGAGAGAGAGAGAGAGAGAGAGAGAGAGAGTAGAAGAGAGAGATAAGGGAAGTGTACCGGCATAAATGTTATGAGTAAAAATGCGAGCAAGGCCCCACACAGACGAGTCATAGATAGTGGAGTCTGTGACGTTGAAAATGACCTGCTTACAGTCCTCCCAGGATGGACCCTTACCAGTTTCTTGTTGTCTTCATTGAGAACGCAGAGAGGAACCAGAGAGCAGAGAGGAGCGAGGAGAAAGCAGAGAGAGAGAGAGAGAGAGAGAGAGAGAGAATCCAAGAAAGTGAGGAGAAAGCAGGGAGGAGAGAGCAGAGAGGAAAGAGTGTCAGAGACTGCTTCCCACCAGAAGACAGAAAAGGCATTAAAATTTTCAACGTACTGAATGGCAGCGGACATCATGACGGCAGTAAGAGCGCCAGCGCTAACTCCGCTCACGATGACAGGGCGAAGCTTCTGTCCGTTGGGTGTGTAGCCACGGACCAAGGCCTCCACCATGGCGAACTCCTGTGGCAACCGGCCACCAGCGCCGGAGAAGGCGAAGCCAATGTTCTTGGATTTGGTAGTGGGGGTGGGGGGTTCAATGGGTCGGCCCGCGTAGTGAGGCACAGCCGATGCCATGCCAACTGATGAGTGAAAAATTTTGTTGTTGAGAAGGAGCGGTTGCAGAAAAAGAAAGAAAGTGAACAGCCGGTCACACAAAAACAAAAAGAGAAAAAAAGAAAGAGAAAAAAGGCAAGGGAGGAAACGAAACCCAGGGTCAATACAAAGACGCCCGCCAAGGCGATCCAAAACAACAACAACAACACTCCGTTCCGTTGCATCTTTCTACCTGTTTTATTTCCCAGGAAAAAAAAAAAAAAGAGAAAAAATGTAACACAATGGGCTGCTGTTCGGTTCAGTTCCGCGTGTCCTCCTCGCGAGCTTAGCCACGAGTTGAAAAAAAAGAAAAGGAAGAAGAAGAAGAAGAAGCAGCAAGGGTTTTTTTAAAACCCCTACCTATTTTGCATTAGGACAAAGCCGTGGCGAAATTCGTAATTGAAATTCGTTTTGTTGCACCCACGAAGACTCAAATCTTTTTTCGTTGTCGGCAGGAAGGCAAAACGCGGAAGATGATCTTGACCCCGGTCAGGTTGATCTGGTCTATTTTCCTTTTTTTTTTGATTTTGGATTGGCTTTTCACGAGAGGGGAATTTCGTTGGACGTGCGCGCGGACTGCAGTATTTGTGAAGAGGGATCCGAAGAAGAGAGATTTCCAATAAATTTCGCTTTTACAGAAGGCAAGAACCGCGCACAAGAACGGGATGGTCTGTGTTTTGTCGGTTTGTCCAAAGCGAACTCGAGCTTGTTTGTTTGTTTGTTTGTTTGTTTGTTTGTTTGTTTTTTTTGGTCTTCTTTTAACCATATTACTACAAACACAAAACAACTCTCAGAGCCATCCATCATGTCCTCAGTGGTAGACTATGGCAGCAAGACGGACAAGTACACCTGGGACCAGAACAAGGATGAGGTGACCCTTGTGGTTCCCCTCCACGAACAGGTGCGAGGCCGGGACGTGGTGTGTAACATAAAGAAGGAGTCCTTGCAAGTTGGCGTCAAGGGAAAGCCATTCATCATCGACGTAAGTTTTTTTGTTAACTATCCTCCTCCTGTGTCTCTTCTTCTGATTTCTTCTCCTTTTTCTTTCTGCTTCGTCTTTGTGTTGAAAGGGTGAACTCGGTGGAACGGTCAAAGTGAGCGATGCAACTTGGTACGTTAGCGATGGCCACACCGTGGAGCTCACGCTTCCCAAGCTGAAGAAGGGCAACTGGTGGAAGTCTGCCATCAAGGGAGAGGCCGAGATCGACACCGACCTCATTGAGGGCAGCCAGTACCTCGACGACTCCTTGCTTCGCAAAGTGAAGGAGCAAAAGCAGAAGAAGGAAGAGGAAGCAGCATCAGCGCACACGGAAAACAAAGAAAGCCAGTCGGCAACGGATGCCGTTGACACCAACACCACCCCTGCAGCCGGTGGAGAGAAGCAACCTGCACACTAAAACTGTACACAACTGAACACCTTGTAAAGAAACCGAACTCTCTTTGTTGTCTTAACTCATTTGCTCCACTGATGAAGCAAGGAAAGATCCTTGCATCCGACTAACCACAACCTCCTTGAAGGTGGGATTGTTGACTTTATTGTGATGGAACCAAAGCTGTAACGGCAGGCTTGCGCTTACGAAGACGCTTACCAACCAGGACAAGGGCCGACGCCATCGGCGAAGCAAGCGGGCGGCAAGTTCCAGACGGAAGGGTCCGGCGTGGTGGCCGAGAAGTTGGAGAACCGCTGCCACATCCAGTTGGCGATCCATGGCACGCCCTTCATGTAGAACGCGAACGGAGGGGCCACCTCCGAGTCCGTCCCTTGGAAGCCATAGTTGAAGATGCCGGCGTCCTTATCCCAGACGGCATTCCAATCGACGGCAGCGCCAGCCTTGTTGTCGCGCCACTTGACGGGCATTCCGCGAGCAAAGTCCTGAGGGGGAGGGTGGAAAGGACGGCCGATGATGCAGCACTCGGGGGCACCGGCCGGGCGGTCCTCGTGCAGCACCACGAAGGCGGTCTTGCTGACGCCCACGTTGATGAAGTCGCAGCTAAAGTCGTTGCGAGAGCCCATGCTGCTTGTGGGGTCGCCAAACACGGGAATGCAGTACTTGTCGTAGCTCTCCCGCATGTTCCTCAGCCCGAGGCTCTCGTCGAACACTTGGTAGAAGGTGCGGCCGGTGGTGCGATTGTAGGCGGTCTTGGGGAGCGGGAGGTACGGCGGCACGTCCTTGTCGTCCGGCACGAAGAAGAACTCCCAGGAGACCTGAAAGGCGGAGGGCCAGTGGTGAAAGTGGTAGTCGCCCACGGAGCCGGAGGGTGGAGGCGGTTGGGGCATGTTGGGGCAAGGGCCTTGGGCGACGGTGTGGGCGCCCACGGTGCAGTCGGGACCGATCGGGCGGGAGGGACCTCCCTTGGAGTGAGTGCGCATGCCGGGCCAGGCGTGGCTCAGGCCCACCATAAGGAGGCAGAGGCAAAGCAACGGCGCAGGCAAAAGGTTACAGCGAGCCATTTGCTTATTTTTTTTCTCTCTCTCTCTCTCTCTCTCTCTTCTTTTTTTTTCTTTTTGCGAAAAGAAAAAGTAATGCGAGTGATCCGCAAATGACGGTGCGTAAAAGCACGTATTACCACTATATGAAAAATTGCTGTATTAATCTCTCTATCTTAATTGCCTTTGCGTGGCCCCCCAAAGTTATTAACCCTGTGCCATTAATTGTTTCTTCTCGCCTCACCTCCATTGCATTGACGAAAGCCCCGTTTTCTAGACCAACCTGTGATTTGTTTGGTGGTCTTGATGCATGTAGACAGAGCGGAAACGAGACGACATTTGGCACGCACGAGAAGAAGGGCGGCGTTGGCAAGAGCTAAGGACATTGCGCGACTCGTATTCATTGATGAAGCATCGTCAACCCTTTTTTTTGTCTCTTTATTGCACGAAACCGTTTTCGTTTTTGGGACAACACAAAAAAGAAAAATCAAATGGCTTACTTGCTGGAGGAAGCTTTTTTCACGACAGCCCTCTTCTTGCCCACAAGCCAGAAGCGAACAGGAGGACCGTGCACGTCGCCGCCGCTCTCATCCTCGAATGTTACAATGAGGTCCACGTACTTTTGACCCCGCTCTCTAGTGAGATATCTCTTCAATCTGGTTTAAATGTTTGATTTTGTTAGCATTGTTTTCACGAAGAGAGAGAGAGAGGTGCACAAACTTCTTTGGTAATCTGCCTTCATGGCCAGGCATAATCGGCACATAAACCATTTGCACACCCTGAAATACCCCCGTGACTTCCAGATTGTACTTTGTCTATTGAAAGGAGAAAAGAGAGTCAGCAAAAACCAGTTCTCAGGATAACCGGAGAAGAGACAAATGAGGCCAAAGAGAGTTGACCTTGAAGTGATCACAAAACTCTTGCAAAGTGATATCGCCAAGCTTCACATCCCACTGATCCCAGAGAGTGATTTCCACAGGACCGATCTTTGTCTTCTCAGCAGGGAAAGGCTCCGCCATTTGGAACATGGGAAGAGCAAGGTTCAGGAAGGTATTCTTATACGCCTCCAACTTGCAGCCCTTCACAATCTTAATAAGCTCCACAGCGACGAGGCCGGAAACGGCGGCGGTGGTGGTAGCGATGGCTGGCATGATGCGGCCTGCGATACGTTTAGTCTTGAGCCTGTCTGCAGCTTGGATTTGATAGTTGCTGGCGCGCAAGTTGGAAGCGGCCGTTATGAAATCAATGTGAAAGTTGGAATCATCATCCTGTTTGTTTAGTTTTTTTCTGTCAGAGAGAGAGAGAGAGAGAGAAAGAGAGAAGAGAGGAAAACGAACCTTCTCGAAGTCTTCGGAGCGAAGCTTGAATTTCTCCTTCTCAGAGACGTAAGCGGCCAAGCGATCCAAGGCTTCCTTGAAAGCAGCTTCATCAAACTCTTCCATGGGAGGTTCCTCCTTTGGAGCCTCC
This sequence comes from Balamuthia mandrillaris, assembly GCA_031835245.1. NCBI lineage: Eukaryota > Discosea > Longamoebia > Balamuthiidae > Balamuthia > Balamuthia mandrillaris. The sequence continues at coordinate 99,543 of JAVKOQ010000013.1, read as the reverse complement.
TTGATGCTAGTGTCCGTCTCAATTTTTTTGTTCTCCTTAGGCTTGAAGATGGGGATCTCAGTGGCTTCACACACCTTTTCAACCACAGCTTGCGTTAATAATGAAACAAGAAAAAGCACAACTAACATCACAAACAATAAAGGTCAACGACACGAAGAGCAACCAAAGGACTGAACCTTTCTCAAATAATCATTATCCTCTTCGCTTCTGGGATCTACGTGTTGTGGTTGTATGCCCCACGTCTTAGCATAGAGTGCAGCAGCATAGCGTATAAAGTCTAGGTGCAGCGAGTTCTTGGAGTCAAACTTGAGCACGGTGGGCGGTCTCTTGGCTCCAGACCAAAATCTGGTGCCGTCCTTCATTTCCATGTCAAGCGGGAAGGAGTGCAGCAGCTGGATCAATTTGTTGGTGAAGTTCTGTTCAAACTTGAGGCGAGCCCAAGAAACGCAGTCATCGTAGGAAGTGGGTTTGTTGTCCAGTATCTTCAACAAACGTCTAGCCACTACCAATTTGTTTCCTGTTGAGCTTCGCAATTTCTACACAAAAAAATAATAAATAAATAAAACAGCCGAAAAAGAAAAAACAACATAAAAATAAAGAAGGTGGCGAACCTCCAAGTAAAGGGGATCTTCCCACAATTGATCCAGCTCTTTGGGCTTGTTGGAGAACAGATTCTCAAACTTATCCCTCGCCCACTGGATGGTGTGTTCAATCTGATTGGGGAAGCTCTTCAAAGTACAGAAAGGCACGTCCTTCTCAGGCGGATCCCTGCGGGAACCATAGCTCTCCGTCATGAAGGGCACAATGACTTGAACGTGTCCCTTGGTACTAAGTGTGCCAGACTCCAATAGAGGCCTTTGGTTGGTGACGCAACGTCCGTCCACGTAGAGGCGGGCAGCGATATTGTCTAGGGCGTTGACCACAATGTCTTGCGACTTGAAGAAGGCGTCGCTGTAGGTGGCCTCGGTGTCAGGTCCCACTTTGTTCAGGTGGGCGTCCACTTGGAGGCCTGGGTTCATACGGATAGCCGCATTACCTGCTGTTGTCGATTTGGGTTGCTACAAAAAAAAAAAAAAAAGAAATTGTCAATAAGCAGGGAGGAAGGACGTGAGAGAGGGAGAGAGGAAGAGAGAGAGAGGGGGAGTGAGAGAGGGAGAGAGAAGAGAGAGAGAGAGAGAGAAGAGAGAGGGGGAGAGAGAGAGGGAGAGAGGAAGAGAGAGAGAGAGGGGGAGAGAGAGAGAGAGAGAGGAAGAGAGAGAGAGGGGGGAGAGAGAGAGAGAGAGAGAGAGAGAGAGAGCATGTACGCGAATGTCTTTAGGGCGGAAGAGGAATTGGCGGTTGAGGTTGCTCTTCTCGATGACGTCGTTGTCGGTAACAGTGATTTGACCACCGCCGGCACCAATGCCGTGCATGGCAAAGTTCTTGAACATTTCGCAACCAATTGCACCAGCACCTACCATAAAGACTTTAAGCTGAAGCAACTGTTGCAATAAGTCTTTGCCAATGCAAACGATGAGAGAGTCATAACGGTCTCCTTTGGGTTGGAATTGAGCGGCGTAGTCCTCTGCCGATTGGCCTTCCTCTTGGGCAGGTAGCAACTCCAACGCATCCAAGTAGAGCTATTATTTTGAACAATAGTGAGAGAGAAGAGAAAAGACAAGTGACAGGAGAGAACAACGTACAAATTGGTTCAAAGGCGTAAACTTGCCAGTTACCGATTTGATAGCCTCTTGAGCAGTAACACCTCCCAGAAAAGCGGTTAAACCCGCAACGCCTCCTTGGGAAGTGAAGGCCAGCTTTTGGACCACTCCTTCATCGATGTCGGAGGTGGCGGGCGATTTGCTGGCGATGGCCTTGGCTAATTCGACCACCTTGGCCGCATGTTCCGCGTTCCAAGGAGAGGGAAGCTTTCCCTCGTTCTCCTTACGGAAGGCATCAAGGGCCTGCATTCCCACGTGAAGAGAAGGAGGAACGTGCATCTTGGCCCAGTCAGCAAACAGGAGCTCGGGCTTCACAAGAGCTTCTCTCAGCGGAAGCTAAAATGACATATGTGAGACAGGCCCAACAGAGAAGACCATGAGAGCAAGAGAATAACAAAATAAGCAGGGACAACATACGAAGCTCATTTGGAACGGCTTCTTCATTTGGGTGGCAAGGCCGCCTTCTTTGTAGTCGGAAAAGGCAGAAGTATCACCAATGCTAAAGGTGAACGAATTAACAACTTTCACCTCAAACACTCTGTCGTTCAACTCAGTCATTCCCTTAACTTCTCTAAACTTGACCAGGTCTCCATCCTCAAAGCCATGTTTCGCCTTTTCCAAGCATGTTACCACTCCAGGGTTGGCCTTTACAACGAACGAAAGGAACAAAAAGAATACCAGATGTAAGAATTAATGCTAAAGAATACAAGAAAACAAAATAGTCTCTGGGCATACCTTAGTGACACCATCAATCATTACTTCCAAATTCTCTTCACCGTTCTTATCGTGGATTTCAAACTTTTCACCAAAGTCGCAAAAAGCGGAACAGAAGAGTCCCCTCACATCAGCCGAAATGAAGGCGATACCTTTGCTATGGCAGTAGTCATTGATCTTGAGTTGCAGGTCCAACGGCGTGTCTGTCAATATTACACACTGAAGCCGGACACAAAGGCGATCAAAACACTTGCTTTTCAAGAAATAGAGTGGATCTTTCTTGCAAGAAAGCAAATACAAACCTTGAAGCGATCAAAGAAAGAGAGGTCCGCTTTGTCTAAGTCACCAGAGTAGATATCGATGGTGGTGTACGGGTTGAGCTCCTTGATCTGCTCCACGCTGGCCTCCACCCTGTTCTTGCCGAGGTCTCCCTCGCCCAAGAAGAACTGGGAGGAGAGGTCAAAGGTGGTCGTCGGCTGGCTGTCGTGCAGAGTGAGGGTCTTTACTCCCGCCAACGCGATATTTTTAGCTATTTGTTTGTTGGTTATTTGTGTTAGGTTTAATTTTTCTTATTACGCTCTGTCATCCATTGCGCTCTCTTTCTCTCTCTCTTTCTCTCTCTCTTTCTCTCTCTCCTCTTAACAAGAATGAAAGCAAAACAGACACACACAGAAGGAGAAAAAAACAAGGTAGCAAATCACATCACAAACAAAAGAACAAATAAGTGCAAAAGATGGAAAAAATATGAAGAGATGAAGTAGTGAGAAGAAGAGCTAGGTCTTTTAAAAAAACTAACGAACCGATTTCAACGCCTAGACCGCCAAGGCCGCTCAGAAAAATGGTGGATTCAGCCATTTTGGACATGGCCTGGCCGCCGTAGACGTAGTACTGACGGCTGTAGAGGTCAATGTCGATGTTCTTGGCTTCATCGGGAACCTCGAACGAGGCAGGCAACACTACTTCCATTGTTGTTATTGTTGTAGCTCCTTCTTCCTCTTCTTCTTCTCGTTCTTCTTCTTCTTCCAAAGAAGTAGTGGTCGGTCGTGCTTTCTTCAACGCCCTCTCTTGTTGCTGGTGAGGTTCTTTTTCCTTGCCTTTGTCTTTTTTGTCCGGTTGCTCGTCTTCCTCTCGTGTACGTTTGTTGTTGTTGTTGGTGTTCGTTTTGCTACGCTGAGGAGGACAACAACCCGCACTACCACCACCACCACTTGTACCTGAAAAGGCCTGCGTTGTGTTTATTATTTTTTTTTTGTGCCGTGAAAGAAGGGGAGACCGACCGCTTGCCTTCTTTCGCAGAACAAAAAACGCGGGCAGCAAAAAAAAAATAATTCAAAAATAATAAACGGGACCGACAAAAATTTTAGAAGAAAAAATTCGCGACTGTCAATTGTTGTCGACGTTTGTCCGCACAAAATCCGAATGGAAAAAAGAAGAAAGAAAGAAGAAAGTGACTACACGGCCCGTGCCAACACCCCTTTCCTCTTCTCAGCCCCAATCCTCACTCTCCGTTTTGTTGCTTCTTCTCTTTTTTTTTTTCCCTTCTGCTGAGACCGACATGGCGAGTAAACAAAAGGCGAGTCCTGTTGCACATGCAGGTGGTGCCGCCGCGAATGGGGGAAGCAACAGCAGCAAGCAACGCCTCCGAAAAAGGGTCGACCCTCGCATCCGGACCCTCATCGAGAACGGAGTGAAGCAGCGCTACCGGACCATGTTTGTCATCGTCGGCGACAAAGGACGCGAACAGATAGTGAACTTGCACTACATGCTGTCCAAGTCGTTGGTAAAGAGCAGGCCTAACGTGCTTTGGTGCTACAAGAAGGAGCTAGGCTTTACCAGGTACGCTTTTTTTTTTCCGGATCGATCTCTGTCTTTTCTCGCTGATCTTCTCTTTAATTTTCCCCCTCAATAATAGCCACTACAAAAAGCGGGCAAGACTCATCAACAAAAAGATAAAGAGAGGCCTTTACGACCCGGACAAGGATGACCCTTTTGAGCTCTTCATTTCCTCCACTCAGATCCGCTACACCTACTACTCCGAAAGCCACAAGATCCTCGGTAATACCTTTGGCATGTGTGTTTTGCAGGTTTGCTGTTACTTTAACCTTTGTTTCTTTCTTTTGTTCTCTCGTTTCCAAAACAAATACGCTTCGTTGCGGTTTATTGAATATTGACCTCTTTCTCTGATTCATCTCTTGCTTTCCCTTCTTGTTTCTTTTTCTCGTTTTTGTTGACCAGGACTTTGAAGCGTTGACACCCAACTTGTTGGCAAGGACTATCGAAACGGTGGAAGGCGGGGGTATCATAGTGTTGCTCTTGAAAACGATGTCTTCGTTGAAGCAACTTTACACCATGACAATGGTTCTCCTCTCTCTCTCTCTCCTCTCGTCCCTCTTTTCTCGCTCTTGTTTCGTGTGACGTTCTTTTATTCATTCTTGTTTCTATCTTTCGAAGGACGTGCATTCAAGATTAAGAACAGAATCCAAGTGGGAAGTCACTGGTCGTTTCAACGAACGCTTCCTGCTTTCTCTGGGCTCTTCCAACAAGAACGCATTGGTGGTAGACGATGAGCTTAACATACTTCCCATTTCTTCCCACTCTCGTTTCATCAAGCCTCTTGACAACCTTTCCCTCAGCAATGCTACTACTCCAGAAGGTATGCTCTTATGTTCTTCAGTCACATGATTTATTCCTTCAAATAGAGCTCACACTCTCTCTTTTGCACAGACGAAGATCTGAAAGAGTTGAAGTTGTCGTTAAAGGATACTGAGTTTGTCGGCAGTCTTGTCAACAAAGCCAAAACGTTGGACCAAGCCAAGGCCGTGCTGACCTGTATCGAAGCCATCTCCGAAAAAACTCTCAGGACAACGGTAGCAATCACCGCCGCCAGAGGTCGTGGTAAGTCCGCCGCGTTAGGGCTGAGCATTGCTGCTGCAGTGGCTAGCGGCTATTCCAACATCTTCGTCACTTCCCCTAGCCCTGAAAACTTGAAGACTCTCTTTGAGTTTGTCTTTATTGGCTTTGATTGGTACCTAAGTTCTCTTTTTTACTTTTGTTGTAATTTGTTCTTGTTCTTGTTTTTGTTTTCTGTTGTTCTGACGAACTTTTCTTACCATAAAAGCTTGGAATACCAAGAGCATATCGACTATGAGATCGTGCAATCCACCAACCCAGAGTTCAACAAAGCAGTGGTGCGAGTGAACATCTTCCGTTCGCATCGGCAAACCATTCAGTTCATCCACCCACAGGACCACTCCAAGTTGGGACAGGCTGAGTTGGTGGTTATTGATGAGGCCGCTGCCATCCCTCTTCCCTATGTCAAGCAATTGGTCGGCCCTTATCTCTTGTTCATGGCTTCCACTGTGAATGGGTATCTCTCTCTCTCTCTCTCTCTCTCTCTCTCTCTCTCTTCAGATTTTCTTGCTTTTGCTCTCTTCTCTTTTCGATTCCTCTCATATAATTTCTTGATCTTTCATGAAAACAGTTATGAAGGCACGGGTCGCTCTTTGTCCCTCAAGTTGATAAAACAAATGAGAGATCAAAGTAGAAGTTCTGGCTCTACTTCAGGTGCATTTCTCTCTCTCTCTCTCTCTCTCTCTTAAAAGCAAAGTTGACTCTAAACACAAAAAGGGCGAGCACTGCGCGAGTTGACAATGCAAGTGCCCATTCGTTATGCTAATGGTGATCCTATCGAAAAGTGGCTTAACGAGTTGCTTTGCCTCGACGCTTCCGTTGTTCCTAAAGCTCCTACTGGGTGTCCCCATCCTAGTGAATGCCAGCTGTACCTTTCTTCCACTTGTTCCTCTTCTCTTCTTTATTCTCTTTCTTTCTCTTGTCAAAAACATAAATGTAATTTCTTGTCTGTTTCAGATATTATGTGAACAGGGATACCTTGTTTTCCTACCACAAAGCTTCGGAGTCATTCTTGCAACGTATGATGGCTCTTTACGTATCTTCCCACTACAAGAACTCACCCAACGATCTTCTTCTGATGTCGGACGCTCCCGCACATCATCTTTTTGTCCTTCTTGGTGCGTTTTCCTTTACTAAGCTATTTTTCAATCCTTTACTCTTTATTCGAATTCTTTTTTCTTAATTGACGTTTTCTTCCTCCTTCTGTTTCACTATTATTTATTTATTTTTTTTTGTCTTCAAACAACAAAGGTCCTGTGGATGAAACACAGAACACCCTACCCGAAGTTCTCACAGTCATTCAAGTTTGCTTGGAAGGAGAACTTACCAAGCAAGTAGTTATGGAAAGCCTTGCCCGCGGCGAGAAAGCTGCTGGAGACTTGATACCCTGGACTTTGTCTCAACAGGTTTAAAATCATTCTCTATCTATTTTTTATTCTTTCTTTGCGTTTGTAATTTTGTTACTCACGCCTTGGGTGACTAGTTCCAAGATGAAGGCTTTCCAAGTCTTTCGGGAGCTCGTGTAGTTCGCATTGCTACCCATCCTGACTATCAACGGGTAACTTCTTTTTTTATTGTCTTTTATTTATTTTTGGTTTTAACGGTTGGTGTTTATTTATTTTTTGAAGATGGGGTATGGCATTCGCGCGTTGGAGTTGTTGAAAAAGTATTATCAGGGAGAGATCACTAGTCTAAAGGAATATGACGAAGAAGAAGAAGAAGAGGAAAGCAGAGTAGTGGATATGAATGGAAAAGACAAAGATGAAGATGAGCACGACACATCTTCCTCCATTATGACAGAACAAATCAAGCCACGGAAGAATCTTCCGCCTCTGTTGCAAAAGTTGGAAGAGAGGAGAGCAGAACGTTTGGACTGGTTGGGCACTTCTTATGGCCTTACTGAATCACTTTTCAATTTTTGGACTAAATGTCAGTATCTACCTGTTTACCTTCGACAGACTCCGGTATTTTCTTCTCTCTCTCGCTCTCTCACTGTTCTTTCTATCTTCAATCTTCCTTCTTCTTCGTTCTTCCTTCGTCGTCTGCTTGTTGTTGTTCTTCTTCGCTTCCCCTTCCTCTCTTCTTCATTAAGCTTGCGTTAGCACCTGACTCCTGTTTTCTTAAGAATGAGCTGACGGGAGAGCATTCGTGCATTATGCTTACCGCCTTGAAAGAGGACTACTCCTCTACCAAAACTCCGGACTGGCTTATTGCTTTCAATGAAGGTTCTTTTTCTTCTTTTCCTGCGCCGTTCTGGTTCCCGTTAACTTAACATCTCATTTGGTCTTTATATGCATTTTTTCTTAAGACTTTAAGCGTCGTTTCCTTTCTTTGTTGGCTTTCGACTTTAGAAAATTTCCAGCTGGTCTCTGCCTCAATGTCCTCAACTTCAAGCCTGACGGCATGACGGTCCAACCACCTTCCTTCCATCCTGATCAGCAAGACGAAGAAGACGAAGAGGAAGAACAAATTGAACCAAAAGCAGTCAGACAGCTACGTCAATACAAACAAGAGTTGGATTGGAGCTTCACACCCTTTGACCTCAAGAGACTAGAGTCTTATGCCCACAACCTCCTCGACTACCACGCCATCCTCGATCTCCTACCTCAACTCTCTCGTTGGTTGTTCTTTGGCAAGTTGCGCTTAGAGTTGGACGTTCGTGGTAGCAACAACGAAAACAGCATCACCCTGATGAAGAAAAACGTATCTCTTTCCTTTGTGCAAGCGACCATCCTTTTGGCTTTGGGCCTGCAACACAAGTCCATCGATGATGTATTGCAAGACTTGCCCCTGCAGTCCAACCAGGTATTGGCCATGTTCTCCAAGGCGCTGAAGAAGGCCTCTCAGTTCTTCAAGGAGGTGCAGGAGAAGTTCATCGCGTTGGAGTTGCACGAGCAGGAGCATGAGAGGGAGCAGCAAAGGATCGCGAGAAGCGGAGAGAAGCTCAAAAAGTTGAAGCCCATCGCTCAATCCTTGGAAAGCGAGTTGAAGGAGTCGGCTTTGCAGGCTTCTTCTTCCACACCAAGCTTCACGAAGGAAGATAGACAAAAAGAGATTATGGCTTCCTTGGGACCTCAGTACGTACCTTTGTACTTTCCTTCCTTTTCTTGCGCTTTTTTCTTATCCTCCTTCTAATTGCAAATGGATAACAGATTTATGGTTAGAGGAACGGATGAAGAGTGGGAAAATCAACTGCAAGGCAAAAGCAAGATCCCTGGCAGCATAAGTCTGAAGCGAAAGAAACAAGAGAAAGGAGAAGAGAAAAAGAGCACTAGCAAATCGCCCAACAACAGCAACAAAAAGAAGAAAGGAGGAGCAAACAAGTCCAACAAAAAGCCAAGAAAATGAACTTGTTTCTTTGTTGCATCCCAGAAACACTTGCATTCTTTTTCTAAAAAAACCCATTCTCTTGCTTTCGTTTCTTTGCTCACCATCTTTTATTCAGAAGTATTAAACCAAGCAAGCTGAGAGAGCTCTTCTCTGGAAGGATAGCTTGACTGAGTGCCTTTCCGTTGGACAGAGATGCTGGCCACTTGCACTGCCTTCTCGCACGCTTCCACAACGTCCTTCCCCAAAGCCAAGTAGTACAACATCGTTCCTACAAAGCAATCCCCTGTTTGTTGGAAGGTATTCGTGTTAATGACTTTCTTTAGTTGGTGTCTCTTTCTTTCCCTCTTTCGAGAGAGAGAGAGAGAGAGAGAGAGAGAGAGAGAGAGAGAGAGACGAACCAGCTCCACTGGTATCAACGGCATCGACCTGGGGGGCAGGAATGTGCCGGGCGGTTTTAGAAGGTCCATCCACAACAAGACAACCACGCTCTCCAAGGGTCAGCACCACCGTTTTCGGTCCTCTGCAAAGGATGCTTTGGGCTGCCGCTGTGGCCTCTTCAATGCTCTTCACAGACATTCCCGTCAGCATCTCTGTTTCTGTTTCGTTGGGGCCTTTTTGTTGTTGTTGTTCTTGGGTCAGAGTTTGACGACCACCAACAAGAAAAAGACGCACAGATAATGTCGCTCAACTGGAACAGCTCCTCGGGAAGCTTGCTGACGTCCTGCGGGATAGGCGCCGGGTTAAGCACCGTGATGACTCCTCCTCCGGTCTTCTCCCCTTTCTCCTTCGCCACCTTCAACACTTGAAGGGAAGGCGGGATGGGAATTTCCAGCTGGCAGCACACCACACGGGAGGTGGCGATGAGGTCGGCGGCTTGCTCTACCTCCTCCAGGGAAAGGAGGTCGTTCGCTCCGGTCACTATGACGATAGAGTTGCGACCCTTTTCATCGACGAGGATGGGCGCCACGCCCGAGGAGGCCTCGGAGGTGCGGTAGACCGCGGCGGTCTCCACGCCTTGCTCCTGAAAGTTGCGGAGGGTGTTCTCGCCAAAGCTGTCGTTGCCGAGCTTGGTTATAATTGCCACTGGGACGGGCTGTGGGGCGCCTTTGCTCAACTTGGCGCAAGCGACGGCCTGGTTCGCGCCTTTGCCTGAGAGAGAGCGACACTGCAGGGATGAGGACAAAAAAAAACCGGCTAGAAAAGGAAGAGCACAAACCTCCAAAGCCTATTTGAAAGGAAGAGCCATGGATGGTCTCCCCTTCCTTCGGTAATCGGCTGACATAGGCAATGAGGTCCGTGTTGGCCGCGCCAATCACCACCACACCGTTGGAGGGCTTCAGGTCCTTCTCCATCTCCTCTCTCTTCTCTTCCCGCTGTGTCTGCAAAAAAACCAGCTGTCGACACCGAAAAGCAGAAATTTCGCTTCCCGCCAAAAAACCTAACCGTTTCCCAAACAAAACTAAAAAGCCCAACCCGAGGCTCACAGCAAAAAAACCACCACCAACGCCAAACAGTTTTTTTTTTTTTGCAAAAAAACAAAAACAAAGCTTTAACCAGTCGCTCGCTGCTACTACCTCCGAAACTGCCTGAGTCTCACACGCACGTCCCGCTTTTTGCTGCTCTACACCAACGAGGGGAAAAATATATATAATGGCAACCAACGCTACCCGCAACGGCATCCCTGTGCTCTTCATCGGACGTAAGGCCCTGTTGGACTGGTTGAACGGCTTCCTGGAGTTGAACTATACCAAGGTGGAGCAGACTGCTTCGGCCGCGGCTCATTGTCAACTTATGGATGCCATTCATCCCGGTACGTTTGGGTTAACTTCCGATTGCGATGTTTTGTACAGAAGTCTTATCTTTTTTGAACAACAAAAACTTTCTCCGGCAGGTGCTGTCCCTCTTCACAAAGTGAACTTTGATGCCGAGTTTGAATACGAGTTTGTGGCCAACTTTAAGGTATTGCAAGAAGTATTCAAAAAATTGGGCGTAAAGAAGGTTTGATTTCCTTTGCTCTGCGTCCCTCTTTTCTCCACTCTGTCTCTGTTTCTGGCTTTGTCTCTGTCTAACCATTTTTCGTCACCCCTGCTGTTAGTTTATCGACGTGCCTACTTTAGTGAAGGCCAAGTACATGGACAACTTGGAGTTTTTCCAATGGATGAAATGCTACTTTGATCAAAACTATTGCTCTTCTGAGCCCTATCCTGCGCTAGAGAGAAGACAAAAGGCAATGGTCTTGCGCTCCAAGCATCTCAGTACCACCAGCGGAGCTTTACGAGTGGAGCGCAAGACCTCCAGCTTGGACTCCTCTTCCAATCCCGGTTTGTTCTTTGTTTCTTTCTTCTTCTTGCCTACTGTCTTCTAACTTTTATCATTGCACTGCTTTAGTTCGTTCAGCAAAAGAAAACCAACGGCCAGCTGTGATGAACACAACTAACATAAAGAAGGCCAACAAGGCTACTGCTCCATCCGGTGAAGCCCGTGCTGTGCCTACCAGCGCCAAGAAAGCCAAGCGAGTGCCTGTTAGCAAGTCCTCCTCTCTTGATGGACAGAAGAAAAGCAAGCCTGCTCGTAACATCAAAACATCAGAAAGGTCCAAGAAGACAGAAACCACTGTGCTTACCAACAATTTCCAACGTACCTTCTTTCTTATTCTATTTGTTTTGTTCCTCTTAACATTTCTTGTTTACTCTGGTAACAGTGGAGGAACTTCAAAGAACTGTGGAGAACCTCACTGACGAGATTGCTGGATTGAAGCTGGTGGTAGACAATCTTGAGAGTGAGAGAGACTTTTACTTTTCCAAGCTGCGTGACGTGGAGATCAAGTGCCAAGAAAATGTGGACTTGAGCTACAACTTTCCTCTGCCCGAGTTTATTCAACAAGTTTTAGACATTCTCTATGCTGAGGATGAAGGACACACCCAGGAAAGAGGAGCCAAGGCCCTTCATTCCCATGCTAAGGTACCACAGTCAGCAAAAGAAAAGCAAAGTGTAGACTTGGATGTGAGCTGTCCAAATAATGTTGCATTGAGTGTATCATCTGCCCAAGAGGAACTGAACCTCTCCTCTGATTTTTTGGAGGTGGATACTACTAGCTTCCAAATGGACAATTGGTTGGATTGAATCAACTAGTTTTTGAATTGAATGACAAGAGAGTATCTTTGGTGGTTCTTTCTTGTTTTGTTTTTCCTATATAAAAAAAATTTGAGTACACACTTTTTCCTTACTCTATTTCAAATATACATCTAACTAGAAGTATATTTGAAATAGAGTAACCTTTTGGTTGTATTAAAATCTGTTTCTTTATTTTCCTTCTTCTTTCATATGCAACTTTCTCTCTTTTGTGGTAAACAGTTTGAAAGGAATGCAAAACTATTAAAGTTGTTACAAAATTGTAATTTTTATTTGTGTTGTTAAACCACTTTCTTATAATACCCATTTTCATTCTCCTTGTTAATGTTCTCTTTTTTTCTATAGAAGTGGAGGCCAAACAAATGGTCCAAAGAATGAGATCAGCTAAATTGTTGTGATGGCTGGAGTGGCATTTTTATGGGCTCTCCACCTTTGTCTTACTTTGATGAGTAGTTTAGTTCTTTGGACCATTTGTTTGGCCTCCAAACAGGGATCATAGTCCTCATCATCATCAAACTTCTGTTTGGTTGCCATTTGATCTCTTTTGAGAGAGGAAGAGAGGGAGCGAGGGAGAGAGGATAAGAGAGGAAGAGGGAGAAACAGGGAGAGGAAGAGAGGAAGAGGGAGAGGGAAAGTAGGGAGAAGAGAGAGGAAGGAAGAAAGAAAAGAACCTGAAAAGAGGAGGATAAGAGAAAAGAAACGTACCACTAAGAAGGAAAGCTCACTAAGGCAAAGAAGAAAAGTCGTATGACTACAACACCTCTCTAAAGCAAGCAAAGAGCAGAGAAAGGAGAGAAAGAGAAGGATATAGGCACTTACTACAAGACTGGAAGACAAGGAAGAAGCAAATGAGAGAGAGAGAGCGAGAGAGAGAAGAGAGAAGCACGAGGGGAACTGATTGGATGGCAGGGAGGAGGGCAAGGGCTACCACATAGGAAACAGGAGGAGCAGTTCTCAGCTGACTGTAGGGGACAGAGAAGCAGTCAGTTGTTGACGCATTGGCCATTGTCATCTGGCTGCGCCGGTCTCATACAAAGAAGAATAATATGCCTGTCTCAAAAGTTGCGCCTCTTTCATGCATTTCACTTCCAGAAGGACACCAAATAGATAGTCCTGTATAAAATACCTGCTTTTGTTCAGTTGGCACAACTTTGATCTTTGTACAAACAAACCCAAGATCATCGGTGCGTTTTACCACCAACGGCCCGTTAGGGTCCAACAGCTTGCAATAGCGGATGTAAATAACGTTCATCAACAAACAAATATTACGTCCAGTCGTTTTCCCCATTCGTTTTCCCCTAGCCGTTTTGCAAAATGACGGCCCATACTGGAGCTGGTGGGCGTCTTATCATAAGAGAGAAGACCTGAACAAGAGTGAGGGAAGAAGAAGAGAGAATCAAGGAGAAGGAAAGAATGAGAGAGAGGGAGAAAGAAGGTTCCAAGGGGCAAGTGTGCATGAAGCTACAACAAACGAAATACTAGGAAAATGGTTTGAGCCTCTGCATTGAGGTGGTAAAAAAATGTACAAACATTTCACATGTGTAAATTGCTTGAAATTTATCCCATACAATAGGCAATCAATCGTCGCGTCGTTATCTGCGGGCAGTTTCGTAGTTTGCCTCAAACCATTTGACTGTATCACTAATGGCTGTTAACACTGGGTTAGAACAAAAGCTGCAAGAGAGAGCACGTTTGAAGGATTTGGTTCATTGCTTGCCTTGTTCGATGGGAGTAAATTGGAAATCGGGAAGATAGCTCCTAAGCTTCTTGTTACTTGCTGTCTTCTTAAATTGGCCATCAGACTTGGTGTCATCAAACTACCAAGCAAAATGGTTCGTGTGAATCGCAGCGAAGAGAAGAACAATGAGAAAAAAATGAAAAGATAAGAAAAACGAATAGCTTGCCTTAATTCTTTCTTCTGGAAAATCCATTGCTTTGGCGATGAGAAATGCAACATCTCGGATAGAAACCTCAGCTTCCTCATCTACGGAGAGAATGATAGGATCTACCTCATCGTACGAGCGCAGCACCCATAGAATGAGGCGGGCAAGGTCTAACGAGTAAATAAATTGCCGGAGTGGCTTGCCTGTGCCCCACACTGTAAAGTCGGTGTTGTTCTCTACATGAAAGAGTCATTAGGGAAAAAACCAAACAACAAGAGAGAAAGAGAGAGAGAGAGAAGCAAAGAGCACAGAGCAAAAGAAACTTTTGGCTAGGTAGAGCTTGTGAATGAGGCCAGGTATAACATGGCTAGATTCTAAGTTAAAATTGTCATGCTTGCCAAAAATGTTGGTAGGCACTATGGAGGTAAACTGACAGCCATATTGCTCATGGTAACACCTAACAAATAAAAAACCACCAGTTTCTCAGTATCGCTTTGCAACAACAAACAAAACAAAACAAAACAAAACAAAACAAAACAAAACAAAACAAAACAAAACAAAACAAAACAAAACAAAACAAACGGCCGGTGTGATAGACAAACCTATTCAGGACGTCCAGCATTCGTTTGGCATAGGCGTAGCCTACGTTGGAGTCATGCGGCGGGCCATTGTGTATCATGGCCTCGGTGATGGGATAAGAGGTCTTGTCCGGAAAAATGCAAGTAGAAAGGCAACTGACCAACTTCGCCACCTTTTCACGATAGCTTCATTACAAAAAGAATCACGAAACCACAAACCACAGCCACAGCCACGATCAAACCTTGAACTCGCGTGAAAGCTCGAGCACGTTATCGTTGATGGCGATGTTCTCCCTCCAAAATTCTACTTTGTACCTCATGTTCTCAAAGAGCCCTCCAACCCTGGCCGCCAAGTGGATTACATGCGTGGGTTGGTGCTTTTCGAACACCTTTCTTGCTTCGGCTGGGGAGCTGGGGTAAAGAAAAACAAAAAACAAAAGGGGTGGATCAAAAAATCGTTCACGTTACAGCGCAATGGCAAAAAAAAAACTCACCGCAAGTCAGCATCTTTGGAGGAGAGAAAAATCCATGACTCTTGCACTCGTGTGGCGGGATCCTCTTGCTCCACGCACTCGCGTATGGCCCTTCCCACCAAGCCCGTCCCCCCAGTGACCAGTATCCTGCGCTGAGCCACAGCCTCCTCCTTGCCACTACTTTCTTCCATTTCCGTTCTCTTTTGGTTTTTTTCATCAAAGGATTAAGTCGAGTCGTCACGAAATGCCGGAATAATGTCGACCCGAAAGCAAACCCACAATGCAAAGCTAATTGGAAAGGCAGTGAAAAGGGCGCGCAGAGCAAGCGGCAAATCTTTGTAAAAAACCGCACACTAAGCCGGCCACATGGAGCTGCTTCCGTCAGCATGAAACAGTGGTGACTATTGCCATTTATAACCGAGTCAAAGTGCGAGAGGAAACCGTTAACCGCGAGAAGAGGAGATGCTCCGGTCGCTTCAACTGCACTGAGCGGTCGACCTTGACTTTTCCCGCAACAACTTCGATAACCTAACAAAAGAAATAAATAAAAAAAAATCAGTTTCAGAGACTGACCTCGCTTCAACGATCGTCTTCAAGAAAATGACCCAGAAGAGACAACATAGTTCGAAGAGAGAAGACTCCATTGCAAAAGAGTTCTGTTTATGAGGTCAAATCTCCTTTTTCAACCAGTTTAAGGTCGTCTTCCACCATTTCCTTCACCAATTCCTGAATACAGTCGGTTAGCATTATCATTGCGAGCAATAAACAGAAAAGAGAGTTGCTATATTGACCTTGAAGGTAACTTTGGGGCTCCAACCTAACAGTTTCTTAGCTTTGCTGGCATCTCCAAGCAGCGAATCCACTTCGGTAGGGCGGAAATAGTTTTCGTCAACTCTTACTCTGATTTTACCATTCTCTGCATTTCTTCCTACTTCATTCAAGCCTTCTCCTTCCCATCTTAAGAGGGAGAGAGAGAGAGAGAGAGAGAGAGAGAGGGAGAGGGAGAGGGAGAGGGAGGTTGTAAAGATGGTTAACAGAACAATGTTTAAACTATAAGGGAGAGAAAGTGACGTACAGGATCTTTTCTCCAATGCAAGCAAATGACTCCTCCACAAACTCTCTTACAGAGTGGTTATTGCCTGTGGCAATAACAAAGTCTCCAGGCTCATCTGCCTGCTGCATTAACCACATAGCCTATAATTTTGCACCAGAATGGGTTAGAACGAAGAAGAGGGACGACTCGTTATGGTCCTCTTTCTTAAATAATAAAGGAGGGTACCTCAACATAGTCCTTCGCATGGCCCCAATCACGTTTGGCATCCAAATTACCAAGATACACTGTCTCTTGCAGACCTTTGTGAATGCGTGCGACAGCTCTAGTGATCTTTCTAGTGACAAACGTAGGACCTAGCCAGATTTGTCCTTTCGGAATAAGTAAGTTGATCATTAAGCGTTTTGGATCGGGATGCATACCTCGACGAGGGCTTTCATGGTTGAAAAGAATGCCATTGGAAGCATGCAGGCCATAAGCCTCTCTGTAGTTCACGGTTATCCAGTAGGCGTATTGCTTCGCTACGGCTGTATGAGGAGGCAGTATGACATTGGGCATCAGATAAACAAAAGCAACAATCACCATCACAAAAGAAAGAACATTGCGGACGTAAGCATAGAAGAGGTGGGATGGAAAGCGATACCATAGGGGGAACGTGGATAAAAGGGGGTGCTTTCTGTTTGGGGAGTCTCAAGCACTTTACCATAGAGCTCACTAGTGGAGGCCTGGTACCGAGAGAGAGAGAGAGAGAGAGAGAGAGAGAGAGAGAGAGAGTGAATGAGTGAGAGCCGAGACTAGAAGTCAGTAACTACTACAAAATACCTCTAACCAAAACAAACTTACCTGATAAAATCGGCACGTATTCTGTAATCCACAGAACCTAATGGCGTCCAAAAGGCGAAGTGTGCCCAAGCCGTCAACCTCGGCAGTATATTCGGCCATGTCGAATGATACTTTGACGTGGCTCTGCGCTCCCAGATTGTAGATTTCGGTTGGCCTGACCGTGGCGATAATGGTCCCCAGGCAGCTGGAATCGGTGAGATCTCCGTAGTGCAAAATCAATCCTGTAGCGGTAGGAATGCATCACCGAAATTGATGAGTATACGGCTCCTTTGAGGAGTTTTTTTTAACTCTAATACGTACGCCTGCCTTGAATGTGAGGGTCTTGGTAGAGG
The DNA here is from genome assembly GCA_031835245.1 of Balamuthia mandrillaris. Taxonomy (NCBI): domain Eukaryota; phylum Discosea; order Longamoebia; family Balamuthiidae; genus Balamuthia; species Balamuthia mandrillaris. The sequence continues at coordinate 82,597 of JAVKOQ010000013.1, read as the reverse complement.
TGCTCTATTCGGCCCGTGTTGAAGGTGCTGGAGCGGCGAATGATGCCGTGCACCGTGTAGCCTTTGGCCAACAAGAACTCGGTCAAGTAGGAGCCATCTTGTCCCGTGATGCCGCTGATCAAGGCCACTTTTCTCTCCCCCTCCTCCTGCTTGGCCGCCACCTCCTTCAACGGCTGGCCGTGCAACGGGTGATGCGTCATGAGCCCTCCTTCCATCCTTCCGCTGGCGTTGGTTGGTTGAGTCACCCCCCCTCTCTCTCTCTCTCTCTCTGGTTGCTGCCCGCTTTTTTGGTTGCGCTCTCCATTTATGGAACAGATTACCTTTGGAAGACAATGACTTACGTCAGATGATCTACACGTCAGCCATCTTGTCGACAATGATCGTTGCCCCCTGACGGAAGACCCCTCAATAAAATTTTATGTCGCAAACAAAAAAAAAAAAAGAGATTTAGACGACGACACACGAGAGATGGAGAGGACGCCCTCACGCAGCCCTTCGCCAAGACGAAGCCCTTCCCCTCATCGCGTACGGAGCCCACCTCCGCATGGCAGACGGAGCCCTTCCCCTCATCGTCGTAAAAGAAGCCCCTCGCCACGCAGGGGAAGGAGCCCCTCCCCACGTGTAGGCAGGAGCCCCTCTCCGCGAAGAGCAAGAAGCCCCTCCCCACCACGCAGGGGAAGGAGCCCCTCCCCTCGTGGTAGAGTGAGGAGCCCCTCACCGCGCAGGGCAAGAAGCCCCCCGCGAGGAAGGAGCCCTCCTCCTCACAACAGAAGTCCCTCGCCGCGTGGCAGGGGCAGAAGCCCTTCCCCTCTGCGCGGAAGGAGGAGTCCTCCGCGTGACAGGAGCCCTCCTAGACACTATGCCTCTCGCTCGTCGCACTCGGACAGAGCCATTTTCGTGGGCAACATGGACCCTCTCTGCCCTATCCCGGAAATAGAGCGACTGTTTGCTCCCTATGGCAAGGTCCTTAGAGTGGGTGCGTTATATTTTTTTTTTCTCATTTAGATTTTTCCCAACGAACCGTTTGTTCACTCTTTTGTCGCTCTCTCTCTCTCTCTCTCTCTCTCTCTCTCTCTCTCTCCCAAAAAAGACATGAAACACGGCTACGCTTTCATCTTTCTCGATCGCGGTCATGAGGAGGCCATAAGAGGTTTGGATGGCTTCCTGTACATGGGCAGAAGATTGAAATTGGAGTTTGCCAAGGGAGACGGCGCTATCAAACGGTATGCCTTTCTGTTCTCTCTCTCTCGTCTCTGGCTATACAAACATACCTATTTATGTGCATAAAGGCGAGAAGAAATGAGAAAGGAAGAAGCTCTTAGAAGGCCTTGCGAAACACTCTTTGTGGTCAATTATGACCCCATCAGAACAACTCAGGAGGACCTCAGTAGGCTGTTCTCTCCTTACGGTCACATCACGAGGGTTTGTTCTTTCTTTCTCGTATTTTGTGTTCAACGCAACTTGCTCATCAAATTCCTGTAAACAAACTTTTAACAGATTGAAATGAGAAGAAATTTTTCCTTTGTGCAGTTTGAACGCGTTGAGCAAGCAACAGAGGCGTTAAAGACCCTCAACCAAACAAAGGTAAACAACCCTCCTCCTCCCTCCCTCCCTCCTCCCTCCCTCCCTCCCCCTCCTCCCTCCTCCTCCCTCCTCCCTCCCTCCCTCCCTCCCTCCCTCCCTCCCTCCCTCCCTCCCTCCCCTCTCTCCCCCACTCTTTCTCATGTGTATATTTCTATACAAGCTGATGGACAGAATTATCAACATCGAGTATGTTGCACGAGCACCGCCGCCCCCCGAAAGGTTTGTCATTTTTATTTTTAAGTCACATTTCCAGCTCGCTCTGTTCTTTCTGTTTCCTTTCTCCTTATCCCACCTCCAATGTTGCATCACTCCCTTTCGATATGTCCGTTTCGTAGAGCATCATTCCATTTTTTTTTTGCTGATTATTTTCTATCCACCTCCTACGATTAAGTCTTCTTTACCTTCATTTTGTCTACTCTCTTCGTCGTTTTATCTTCTTCATCGTTCATCGAAAAGGGCTTTCATTCTTCGTTATTCCCTTTTCCTTCTTCCTTCCATTAATGTCTCTTCTGCGTGTTTTGTTTGCGCGCTTTATCTACTTTGTGCGAATGATGCGACCTCCTACTCCTACTCCCTACTCCCTACTCCTACTGTGTTCTACTTCTGCATCTACCATCGTTTCTACGTTCTCTACTATTGCTACGCTACTACTTTCATTATCAACTTTATTTGCCGTCTTCTTCTATTTGTTGCTCCAAATGGAGTTTTCTGTTCTGTTCCGTTTTGTTGTTGTTTGTCTGTTATTGTTTGTATTTGTGTTGTGCTGTTTTTTAACCTCCTCACTTCGTTTTCGTTTTCGTTTTCGTTTGTTCCAAATGTGTTATTCCTTTGTCTTTGTTTATTTGTTTGATCTGTTATGTGCATTACCGACGAGCAATCCTTTATTGCTAACATGTAGGAAACGAGCTCGAAGCCCACCTCGCTCTCCTCCACGTCACCGATCTCCTTCTCCCCCTATAAGCCGTCGCCGATTGCGCAGCAGAAGGTACAGATTCTTCCTTTTCCCTTTTTATCCGTTATTCTTCCTGCTTCCTTATTTCTTAAATGATTTCAATAACTAGCCCAAGCCCTCGAGGAGGTAGGCGACCATTCCAGGATGCTGCCCCACCTCCACCAAGAGAAGAGAGAAGGTATAGTGACGCTTATGAACTTAGAGACAGAGAAAGAAATAGAGACAGGTACCCCGAAAGGGATCGAGGTAGGGACGTGTATCGTCGTTGATCACACAAAACGCATCGGTGTTTCTTTTCTTTCCCTCTTTTCTTGGTTTCTTATTTCTCTCTTTACATAAATTCAACACTTTCAATTATTATTTACTTTTTGTGATGCCTTGTAACAACCTTTGGAATTGGAGCCCAAGCCAACATGCTCTCTTTTTCAGGCTCCCATGCTGGGTGACCTGCCTCCGCAAAGCACTTGCCGGCCGGCCACAACTTCGCCGCAATGGTTGAAGGGATGATAACTTCTGTGAGCTATCGTGTCGCTGTAGAATTATTCCAATATATCAACAAAATTCCTTCCATTTCACAATATTTTTTCGAAAATTCACAAACTCACCCCAAATATTTGTAATTATCCAATGAAAATTAGAAAAATTATAGGAAGAAAGAGAAAAACATTAAAATAGAAGAAAAAAAAAAAAGGGTAGCAGCAACAGAGAGAGTAACAACAACGCGAAGAAGAAGCGAACCGCCCCACTAATAGCAAGAGAGAGGATGGCCACACAGCCCGGTCCTGGTCTGCCTCCTCAATCTCCTCGACGACACCCCAACGCCCCGGCCCTGCCTTCCCCACTTGCCAAGTCCGTAGTTGGGACAACGGTCCTCGTCGAGGACAGCCCTTCTGCGCCAGATGAGGTCCCCTCCTCCCCCTCCCCCTCTTCCTCTGGCTCCGCTGCTTCTCTCCCGTGCGTCCCAGCAGCTGCCTCAGTGCCCACCTCCCCTGCCTCGGGCACCGCAGGATTTTCCCCACGACAAAGGAAAGCCAAGTCCAACTCGGGCAGCTCCCTCACCGACCTGAAGCACGACTCGAGAGGCGTCATCCTCAATAGCCCCAACGAGCTGCTGGTCGGGGAGCTCATCCTCAAGACCATTAAGGCCTTTGACACCAAGACCCAGCTGCTCGGCGACCTACTCATCACCACCTTTCGGCTACTGTTTAACCCTGACGACAAGGACGTGGTATGTTAACTCTCCAAAAAAACAGAAAGTGACGAGGAAGACAAAAAACACTGTTAACATTTCCTTTCTCCTTCTCCTTCATCCTCAGAAAACAAGCCATAGAGTAAGGATCTTTGTGCAGGGTCTCTCCCGCGTGACCCAAGCCGACCGCCGCGACCGCAACAAAAGCCAGCACATACAGAGCCCCAAGGGCTTCCACTTCTTGCTCACGCTCAAGTGCAAGGACATGAGGACCGTCACTTTTGCGCTGGACACCACCAAAGGCGCTCACCTGGATTTCTTCAACCAGGTGCTGCGCCGGGCCTACCCCTCCAACCCCTCCGAGTTCTTTGCCTTCCAGTTCCGGCCGTATTTTCGTGACCCCAAGGGCTGGTCCCTCTTCAACCCGCTCAACGAGTTTGGCAGGCAGGGCGTGCTGAACCCTTGCTCTCAGTGGCGCATCAGCTATGCCAATGCAGACTATTCCCTGTGTAACACGTATCCAAAGTTCATGGTCATCCCCAAGGAAATGACTGATGAAGAGCTTATAGAGGTTGGCAAGTTTAGAAGCAAGTACGTAACTCTTATAATTAGTGCTTTTGTGCTTCTGTCTTCTCTTCTCTTTCCCTTTTCCTCTGCCACATGGGTGACCGACAATGACACACAGAGCACGCATTCCAGTTCTGAGCTGGAAACATCCGTACCACCAAGCCTCCATCACCCGCAGCAGCCAACCCAAAGTAGGCATGACTCGCTCTCGCTGCGTTGCGGATGAGAAACTGGTAGGAGCCATTCATCGCACCAACCCAGAGCCATGCCCCTTGTACATACTAGATGCCCGCCCGAAGGTAAACGCCATGGCCAACACTGCAACAGGAGCTGGTTGGGAGAATGGCAAATTTTATAAGAACTGCGAATTCACTTTTCTGGGTATTGCCTCACACACACACACACACACTCTCTCTCTCTCTCTCCTTGGTTAGTTACTTTGTTTGTAATACTTGATAATGCCACAGGAATAGGAAACATTCATGTCATGAGAGACAGCTTAAAGAAATTGAGAGAGGCATGCCAAGATCCCGATGACGCCCGGTGGCACAGCAACCTGGAAGCCAGTGGCTGGATGGAAAATTTGAAGCTTATTCTTTCCAGCGCCAATCTTATGGTCGAGATTGTAGAAAAACAACGCGCATCCATCCTCTGTCACTGCAGCGATGGATGGTAAGCCATTTTGAGTATTCTTATGTTCTAAGTCAAGTCTCATTTTCTGACTCGTTTTTTGGTTCTATGTGTGCCAGGGACCGCACTGCACAATTGACCAGCTTGGCGATGCTGATGCTGGATCCATACTTCAGGACGCTCGAAGGTTTCATAATTCTTCTGGAGAAGGAATGGTTTTCTTTTGGACATAACTTCAACAAACGAACGGGGCACGGCGATGCCAACTACAAGAACGACCAGCATTCTCCTGTATTCCTGCAGTTCTTAGACTGCGTGTATCAGTTGTTGGTACAGTTTCCCTGCAGTTTCGAGTTTAATAGTCAGCTGCTTGTATTCTTGTTGGACTGTTTGTTCAGGTTCGCAATTAGTTTTTTTTGATTCTTCTTGCAAATAATACTAATCTAATGCTGTTCTTGTTCTTGTTCTTGTTCTTGTTCTTGTTCTTGTTCTTGTTCTTGTTCTTGTTCTTGTTCTTGTTCTTGTTCTTGTTCTTGTTCTTGTTCTTGTTTTGTTCTTGTTCTTGTTTTGTTCTTGTTCTTGTTCTTGTTCTTTCTTGTTCTTGTTCTTCTTCTTCTTCTTGTTCTTGTTCTTCTTCTTGTTCTTGTTCTTCTTGTTCTTCTTGTTCTTCTTGTTCTTCTTGTTCTTGTTCTTGTTCTTCTTGTTCTTGTTCTTGTTCTTGTTCTTGTTCTTTTCTTGTTCTTGTTCTTGTTCTTCTTCTTGTTCTTCTTGTTCTTGTTCTTGTTCTTGTTTTGTGCTTGTTCTTCTTGTTCTTCTTGTGCTTCTTCTTGTTCTTCTTGTTCTTGTTCTTCTTCTTTTCTTGTTCTTTTCTTCTTTTCTTCTTCTTCTTCTCTTCTTCTTCTTCTTGTTCTTCTTCTTGTTCTTCTTCTTCTTCTTCTCTTTTCTTCTTCTTCTTCTTCTTCTCTTCTTCTTGTTCTGTTCTTCTTGTTCTTCTTCTTCTTCTTCTTCTTCTTCTTCTTCTTCTTCTTCTTCTTCTTCTTCTTCTTCTTCTTCTTCTTCTTCTTCTTCTCTCCCCCTAAAACAGCTGCCAATACGGAAACTATCTGTTTGACAACGTGAAGCAAAGGGAAGAGCACGCAGTCTATCACAAAACGACCTCCATGTGGTGCTACGTCATGCACAACGTGGGAGAGTTTGTCAACCTCTGGTACGACAAAGAAAAGGAGAGAGGGGAGCACCTCATCCTGGTGCCCAACGTCTCTCGCGCCCGCCTCCGCTTCTGGAGCGAGTACTACCTTCGCTACAACTGGGACTGCTCCAGCGGGGTGCTGCAGGTGGCACAGCGTCACCCCTGTGACCAATACCACAATTTTACGCTTGCCACGCGCAACACTGCCGTGCTGCAACGCCTAACGGAGCAGCAGCGGAAGCAAGCGCGCCGAAAGGCCCGAAGCGGCAGCAATGGCATTGCGCTTGCTACCAACAATGCTCCTTCTTCTTCGGTTGCTGATGGCGACGGTGCTATTAGCGAACCAGCTTCGCCAAGAACAGACCACCTTTCGTTGAAGGGTTCCTATTCCTCTCCTTCATCCTCCTCCTCCTCTCTTTCTTCTTCTCCAGAGAAGGAGCTTCATGTTGGTAAAGTCGATTCTCCTTCTCCTCGTGCTGCCTCTCCTCGTGGACTCAAGGGTGACGCAGGACAAGATCTTAACAAGAACCACGACAACGCCGAAACAGAAATAGAGGACGGCTCGTTGCGGCACGGCATACTTGTGGATGCAGAGCAGGCCATCACCAGCACTTCTACCACAAATGCCCTCGAATAAACTCAAGAAAAAAAACATGACTCTCTTCTCTCTCTCTCTCTCTCTCTGCTCTCTGCTTTCTCTCTCATTCATTCTCTCTCTCTCTCTCTCTCTCTCTCTCTCTCTCATATTCTCTCTTCTCCTTAAAAAAGAATTCTTAAGAAAACAAAAAGAGGAAAAGAAAGACAAACAAAGAGGAAGATGTTGTTTCCGTCGTATGGAGGTAGCCAGGAGGAGGCTACCGTCTACGGCCTTTCTATGAAGGTAAGCAAGGCCAGGAGTTACTGCTATTTTTGTCCGCCTTTTTCAAACATCTGATCTGATTTGGGGGTATGGTGGTGTGGTGATGGCTGGGTAGGCCAGATGCCTCACTGCCCAAACAGGAGAGACGGACAGGAACAGGTTTCTTATCGGCACGCTTGGTCTACGAGAGGAGAATGAGGTGAGGCGCCTTACTTTCTCCTTTTGTTGCTTCACGTGATGAGGCTGATGATACCAAACTGCTCAAAAGGTGCACCTCATAGAGATCGTTGAGGACAGTGAGGAGCTTCAGTGGGAGAGGGTTGGACAGTATCCACACCCGAAGGAAGTGTGGAACATTGCTCCCTGTCCCTCCGACCCCGACCTGTTCTTTACTTGCTACAACACAGGTCAACTTTCGCTTGCTCTCTCTCTCATTCTCTCTCTCTCTCTCTCTCTCGCTTTCTCCCTCTCTCTCTTTCTTGTTCTTCTTGTTCTTCTTGTTCTTCTTGTTCTTGTTCTTCTTCTTCTTCTTCTTGTTCTTTTTCTTCTTCTTTCTTCTTCTTTCTTCTTCTTCTTCTTCTTCTTCTTCGTCTTCTTCTTTTCCTTGTTCTCCTTGTTCTTCTTTTACACAGCATCTCATGTTTTCTTCTCACAACCAGGGCTAGAGTACAGGGCCTCCCTGTGGCGCATACAAGGTGAAGGAGACTATTCGGAGCTGAACGAAGTAGTCAACCTTGCCAGCCACAATGGCACCGTCAAACGGTAATCATAGTTCACCTCGAGTATTTGACGTTAGCTATCACAGACAACATTTCTGACCTTCTCTTCTGAAAAAAAAAAAGGGTTGGTTGGAAGCCAACAGTGATGGACGCGGAGACCACTAGCAACAGCGTATTTTCTCTGGATGACAACAGCTTGAAGCTTTGGGACTTGGGCTCGTTGGGCAGCGAAGGAGAGCAAGTCGTTGGAAAGGAAGTTACTACCATCACCATTAGCGGCTTCCAGACCCTCACCACGGCTCAGTGGAGCCCTCATTTCGAGGAGGAGATAGCCACTGCCAGTGGTACGCGTGTGCAGGGCTGGGATCTGCGCTCTGGCAAGTGAGTGCCGCTCTATATTTCCCCTCCTCTCCTTTTCTTACACTCCACTTGTTATTGCAGAGAATCATTTTGTATCAAGGAAGCCAATGGGCATTCGGTGAGGGATATGGACTACAATCCTAACAAATTGTATCTGCTGGTAACAGCCGGAGATGACGCTTCTCTCAACTTTTGGGATATCCGTAACACCAACCACCCTCTCAAAGCTGTTCCTGCTCATTCTCATTGGTACGTAATGAAGATGACGAAACTTACTCTCTGTGCTATTTTTCAAACAAATAACCATCAAAAATAAATAAATAATAACAACTTTGAACAGGATATGGAACGTGGAGTACAATCGCTCTCGAGATCAGTTGTTGCTAAGTTCTTCTACAGATAGTTCTGTTTGCTTATGGAAGATATCTTCCTTGTCTTCCGGGCCTCTGCTAGCCGCTGGCGGTGATGCTGAGCCCACTCCCTCCAGGTACTTTTTTTTCGTTTGTTCTCCTCTTGGTTTTTAACACTTTGGACAGCCCAACAAAGTCAACTGACATCTAGTTTTCTTTGTTCGTTCCTCCTTCATCGTTCCTTTGCCCTTTAACGCAAAGTACTGGCAGCAATAATAATAGATATCATGCAAAGGATTATCTCATTCGCAGCTATGATGACCACGAGCACAGCGTGTACTCGGTGGCATGGGGCAGCAGCCTGGCCTCCCCTTACGTCTTTGCCTCCTTGTCCTACGACGGAAGGGTGGTCATCAACCAAGTGCCCGAGGAAGAGATCGAAAAGATACAACAAGAAACGTGATAAACCTTTTTATCATTTTTTAATTGGCCTCTTTTTGTAAATTAATAAAAGGGCTCTCTATTAGTGTTAATTTTAAAAACAGAGGAAGAAGACAAGGCGACCGAAGTTTACCTCAACCCACGCTCGTGAGCATTACGTGGTTGTCCTCTCGCTCTTCTCTCTCTCTCTCTCTCTCTCTCTCTATTTTCTTTCGGAGCTTCAACAGCAAATAAAGCCGAACATGACGGAGACGAGGCTCTCACTGAAGCATAGGAAGGACCTGAGCGCCAACACCCCGCACAAGGAGAACGCGCTTCAAGAGATAAAGCAAGCCACCGGCCAGGAGTCATGGCGCTTTGAGCTCTCTGACGAGGAACTCGTGGACATCAATGAGAAGGTGGAGAGCGGCTATAGGGACCGCCTCGGCACGGTCCTCTACGGCATCTACCTCCCTCAGCTGGCCAAGAGGATCACGCAGCTGTGTAAGGAAGAGAGGGTGAAGGAGGCTCTCTTGGAGGGGGCCAGCAAGAGGGTCATTACGTTCCGACTGGTGGAGCGGACGGAAAGGTATCAGGAGTGTCGGTTTGAGGAGGGCGTGCTCGTCATGCAGTGCATGCCGTACCGCCTTTGGACCAACATAGACACCCTTGGTAACGACATTGAGGAGCGGCTCATGTAACAAACAACAACACAAGCTTGTGTTGCCTCAGCTTTTTTTTTAAAAAAAAAACAAAGCATGTACACTTACTTCGTGCCGACGAAGAGAGAGAGAGAGAGAGAGAGAGAGAGAGAGAGAGAGAGAGATTAGGTGCTGAAGGCTGCGAGAACCAGAAAGTCTGGCTTGTTGTGTTAGTTTGCCAAGTACCAAGTAACAACCGAAACGACGGCATTAATGAGTTCCACAGCAACCAAACCAAACCAAACCAAACCCCCGTTACAAAAATTTGAAAAAAAAAAATAATGGATTGCTTCGGTTGGACAACAACGGAGCACGAACGGACCAACCAGGGGAGAGCCTGAGTCCCCCTTTCCCTCTTTATTTTGGCCTTTTTTTGGCGTTGGTTGGCTCCGTCCTTTTGTTGTTCAACAAAGCAGCAACACAACAAAAGGGTAAAAGAGGAGCCCCCGCTTTGTTGAACTCCTTGCCGTTTGTGTGTGTTAAACAAAAACAAGAGAAGGGAAGGAGGTTGTATCATATAGATAAAGACAAAAATGGCAGAGGTTAGCGTTGCTAGGATCGGTTTGTTTTCTTGTTCTTCTTGTTCTTCTTCGTCGTCTTCTGGTTGTTGCTGCACCATCGTGTTTCTGAAGCTTTTTTGTCCTTTGGAAACCTTTAAAAGTGGGGCAGATCATCGAGACTCTGACCGACTCGGTGTCTCAGCTGGTGGTCCTCGTGGTGGCCCTTCAGGAACAGAACGCCCCGCCGCCGGCAGCATTGCCTGCCTCCGCCAACGGGGTGGCCAAGGCGGCTGAGGCCCTCGTCCAGGTGGCACGCAGCCTGGCTCAGGACGAGTACGCGGACTACCCTGACATTGCGCAGCAGATCAACGCGGCGGCTGGGGGAGTGGAGGGTGCAGCGGCGGGCCTCATTCAGGCGGTCAACAACCTGCAGACGTCCAGCAACCGGCAGGGCGCGTGGGACCACTTGGTGGACGCCTGCAAGGTTATCTCTGGCAAGACCATCCTCCTCCTGCAGATAGTCTACGGAGCGGAGCTGCAGAGGCTCTTTGCCGCCGCCGACATCGCCATCGATGCTCTGCGGAGGCTGGACGCGGAGCAAGCGGCCAGCGACCCCCAGGCCTTTGCCGATCAGGCCGGCGAGGGCGCCACAAAGCTCAACCAGCTCTCCGAGTACGTCCGTGCCAAGGCCAGAGACGCCGACTCTCCTCTCGTGCAGGAGCAGCTGGAGGCCGTAGCGGAGCAGCTCAGCAGGGACGCACAGGACCTCATCGAGGACGCCAATGGGCTCCTTCAGGACTGCGATAACCCACGCAAGAAACAAAAGTTCGAGGAAACGTTGGCTCGCGCGAAGGAGGCCACCAAGAAGTCCGTTCTTCCGCTCGAAGAGGAGCTGGAGAGAGCAAACAGAGTACGTTCTAGTTTGTTTGTCGTTCTTGAATGTTTTTTTGGTTTTCCTTCCTCGCTTTTGTCTCTTCTTTGTTCTTTATTGCTTTATAGACCTACAAACTATTTGCAAACAAATAATACAAAAAGGATTTGGAAACGCTGCGAGGAGCATCCCAAGGCGAGTCCAACTATGATGCCCTCTTCCCTAGAGCTGCACAGAAGAGCCTAACGGACAAAAAGCCACAAGAGGGATTGAAGGACGAGGAGGTGCTGGCTGCTGTTAGCAGAGAGGCCGCTCTCGGCGACGCCCTTGAGGATGCCTCCGCTAGAGGAGACCGCGCAGCGGTGGAGGAGGCGCTGCGAGCGATCAACAACGCCAACAACGAGCTCATTAGGAAGGCGCAGCAAGTAGCGAAAGACTCGGATGACCCTCACGCGAAGCAGCAGCTGCTGGACGCCTTGCAGGAGCTGGAGAACCTACTGCCAGAACAAAAGAATGCAGCTAGCAGAGCTAGCGCTGCTCCCAGGGATCACAGAGCCCAAGAAGGCTTGAAGGACGTCAACCACAAGGTCAAGGACGCCTTGGCAGATCTGGCGCAGGCTGTACGTCCTGGCGCAGGTGCCGGAGCTATAACCGATGAGGAGGCCAACCAACTGGAAACGGTGAGAGAGGCAGCGCTCGGCGGTGACGTGGCCGCCCTGGAGGATGCTCTGCGCGGCTTGCAAGACCTCAATGCCATGCTCAGCAAGCAAGCCGCTAAGGCCGCTGATGACCCCAACAAGAAGAAAGAGCTGAACGAGGCTTTACATGCGCTGGACGCACTGTTGCCGCTTGAGATGCAAGCGGCCAAAAAGGTGCACGCTAACCCTCACGATAAGACCTCCCAAAGGCAGCTAGACGATGTGGAAGAGCAACTCAAGGACGCCTTAAATGCCATCAACGCCTTGGTGGATCCCAATCCGGAGAACGAGCTGCTCGCAGCAGTTGGTCACGAGGAGAAGGAGTCCAAGAAGCTAGCCGATGCTGCCAAGAAGGGCGACAAACAAGCACTCGCCAACGCTGCCCAGAACCTGAACCGGCTCAACTCAGAGGTGAACAAGCAAGGACGAGCTCTTGCCGAGAAGGAATACGACCCCTCCCGCAAGAGGGAGATCTTGGATGCTGTGGCAGAGCTCGACAGACTTCTCCCAGAGCAGCTAAGCGCAGCCTCCGCTGCAGCATCAGTACCGAGGGATAAGGCCAAGCAGGAAGACCTCGACGATGTCAACAATCAAGTCATGCACGCTCTGGCCCAAGTGGAAAAAGCCGTTCAACCAGAGGCTCCCCTTCGCATCGCTGCAAAGAAGCAACAACAGATAGAAGACAAGGTACTTCGCTCGGCTGCCGGCGCTGAGGACCCCAAGTTCATGCCCAAGGCCGTGGATGACCTCGAGAAGGCCAACGATGAGCTTCTGTGGAGGGCTCATGAGCTGCAGAACGACAGATCGGATCCGTTGAAGAAGATGGAGCTGGCCGCTGCCATCGACCAATTGGCCAACCTCGTGCCTGATCAAAACAAAGCTGCTAGAACGGCGCTGGAACGGCCCAGAGATACTCAAGCCCAGAAGCAGCTCAACGACATCTCTCGCAAGGTGGACGATGCGGTGAGCGACTTGTTGGATGCTGCCAAACCCTCCTCTGCCGACTTGGCGGATCGTGACAAACATAATGCCCTCTGCGAGCTGGATCGGTTATTGGAGGCGTTGAGGAATGGCGACCTCGCTTCCGCAGCCGATGCTGAAAAAGGTACCTCCGTTTACGTTTTTTGTTTGGAATGTAGAAAGAAACATAGCAAGGATGCGTGAAAGAAAGAGAGAGAATGAATGTACATTTAACTAATTGTTTCTTGTTTCAAAATGAACAGACGCCAACAACCATTTGCGTAAGTTGGCGGGAGAGGGCAGAGCTGAAGCACGCCGCACGCTCGACCCTAAGAGAAAGAAGGAGCTGTATGATGCCATTGCGGAGCTGGAGAACATGATACCCGCCCAAATGGAGGCTACCAGAGAGGCGATGGCAGCCCCCCACGACAAACGCAAGCAGCAACGCTTGGAAGAGACGAACGAGAAGCTTAAGGACGCAATGGACAATCTCGTGGACGCCATGTACGACACTCCTGACGAGGCGTTGGCAGCAGCTGCCCACAGAGTGGCCAAAGATGCAGCAACCCTCGAGGGAGCCTCCAAGGAGCAGGACACAAAGGGGGTTGAAAAAGTGGCCAAGCAGCTTGCCAGGGCCACTCCCAAGCTAGTGGAACAGGCCAAAGTGGAGGCGGTTGGCACGAAGGACCCCCTCCGCAAGCGCGAGCTGCTTACTGCCGTAGAGGAGTTGGAAAGCTTGTTGCCTCAGCAGATCAAAGCGGCGAAGGAAGTCACCCAAAACCCATCTGACAAGCAAAAGCAGAGACAACTGGAAGACAAAACCATGGAGCTTGAAGTATGCCTCATTTTTGGGCAAGCTTTTCTCTTGAACTACTCCTCACGTTTCTCTTTCTCGTTGTAGGACACGTTGCGCAGCCTGGCAGAATCTCTGGCACCAGTGGAGCATCCTGAAGAGGCAATTCTGCGAGCAAGGAACGCTGTTGAGAGCGCTGGCCCACAGATCATCGCCGCCGCCAAGATCGGAGACAACGCTGGCCTTAACCGTGCGTTGAACTCGTTGGAGGATGCTGTGCGCAGATTGGGAGCTGCCGCCAAACAGGAAGCGGCAAACACGGATGATCCCATCACCAAACGCGAGCTCAATGAGTTGGTAGATGCATTGGAGGACTTGTCTAAGCAGCTTCGTCCCGATGCCATCCGCGCAGTGAGCAATCCCAGAGACAAAGCTGCTCAGGACAAACTGGAAAAGGACGTCAGGGACTTGCAGGATATTGCTGATCGATTGGTGGTAAGTAAAGGTCCATTTCTCTCTCTCTCTCTCTCTCTCTCTCTCTCTCTCTCTCTCTAATCAGTGTTGCGTCATACGGCCAGGGCATCGCCAAAGCACAGCCCACAAGCGAGACAGGCAAACTTCACAACATCTTGAACGACCTTAAGAAATCAAGTAACAGAGACGACGCTGACTTGAAACGCGTCGCTGATGATGTGGTCTTGCTGGCTAGACACTCTCCCCAAATAGTGCAAGCCGCCAAGCTGGAAATTGCCAAGCAAGATCCCTCCAAACGCCAAGCCGCTCACGAAGCTCTGGAGGAGCTCGAACGGATGCTTCCTGAGACAGTAGCTGCCAGCTTGCAGAGAGTGAAGAATCCCAGAGACAAGAAAGCGCAGGAGAGCCTCCAAGATGCCATTGGCCATCACAAATCCGCATTGGATGAGCTGCATGATGCTATGAAGCCCGATTCCAAGGGTCCTGTTGGCAAGTTCTTGGACGCAGCGGTCAAGGAAAAGGATGACCTTGACGTTCTCCAAGAGGAAGTCGCCAGGGGCAACGCTGAGGCTGTGAATCGCATCCTTCCCGCCCTTCACCATGATCATGATGATGCGAGTACGTCAATATCCATTCTTACTCTTTATTGCTGTATGCCTTCTCTCTTACCATTATCATGCGATGCTCCTAGAATTGAAGCTGGCTAAGATAGCAGCGGAGGAGAGGAATCCCAAGAAAAAGGAAGGGTTAGTACACGCAGTGGAAGAGCTCAAAGATGCGCTTCCCAAGGTGGAGGCTGCTGCCAAGAAGGCTGCTCGCAGCCCTCAGGACAAAGCCGCTCAGAAAGAGTTGCGGGACAGCGCTGCCTCGGTACAAAGACAATTGGACGCAGCGGTGGCTGCTGTGGCTCCGGAACGCAATGCATCCAAGGACGAAAAGCTCGGAAGGGCCGTAAACGCTATCACCGCTGCCGCACCCAAGGTCATCGAAGTGGTGGCGAAGCTCCGCAGGAATCCTGCCGACAACGCAGCCCGAAACGAACTGCAAGCTGTTGGAGAACAGCTACGCGAACCCGTTCACACTCTCAAGAATAAGACCGCTAAACCCAGAACCAATGATCAAGACGTCATCGCCAAGGCCAACAATGAAAGGGTGGCCCTTAAGGACTTGTTGGAGGCTGCCAGAAATCTTAAGCCCATCAACGTTCCTCACGCTGCCAGCAAGTCTGCTGCTGCTCAGGAGGAACTCATCAATGTGGCGGAGGATGCCGCCGCACGTGCCAACGACCCAGTCAAGCGCAAGCGCATTCAAGACGCAATTGCTGACCTGGAGAGGCTTCTTCCTCAAAAGATCAAGGCAGCCCAAAAAGTCGCGGCGGTATGTTCATACCCTCTCTCTCTCTCTCTCTCTTTAAAGTTGTCTCGCGTTAACATTCTTTTTGAAGGACCCGGCCGATTATGAAGCCCAAAACGAGCTTGGTGCCACTAGCGAGGAAATGAACGATGCTATTGAACGCATCAAGGACGCGGTGTATCCACGAAAGGAACAAGCTCTGCTCAAAGCTGCAGATGACATACATGAGCACGGTGAGAAGCTCAAGGATGCCTCTCAAAAGGGCGATCGTAACTCTCTTGACGACCATTTGAGAGCCCTCCTTAACGCGGCTGATGAGGTATTGGATAAAGCGGTTAAGGCTGCAGAGGAAGAAGAAGACCATGATGAGAGAAACCGGCTGGCGGATACGATCAGCCGTTTGGAAGACATGCTGAAAAAGCTGCAAGAGCATGGCAACCAAGCCAAAAACAACCCTCGTGACAGGAAGGCACAGAGTGACCTGGCTGATGATGTTAATAGAGTACGAATTTTCTTTTGATATCTGTCCATATGCCCGCAATAACAGCATTACCTTTTGCTTTAGTTGGAGGATGCTGTGCACAGAGCTATCGAGCAGAGCCATGCAGAGCCTATCGCTGAAGCGCATAAGGAAGCCGCAGCATTGGAAAGCCTTTCCGCAGCTGCAAGACGAGGAGATGCCAAAGAAGTGGCCGAGTCAGCCAAAGCTGTGGCCGCTTCCAATGCCAAACTGGTGGAGCAAGCCAGGGCTCATTCCTCCGGCGTTGATGATCCCACCAGGAAGCGTGAACTCTTGGACTCCATCGGTGAGCTGGAGGCCCTCCTGCCTAAGCAGATCAACGCGGCCAAGGAGGCGCTGCTAAACCCCAACGACCCTCTAAAGCAGCACAAGCTGCAGGAAATAGTTGATGACTATGAGGCTAGACTGGCTGCTGCTGCCGATTTCATGAGGCCCACCAAAGAGCACACAATTGAGGCTCTCACCAAAAACGAAGAGGCTAATCTTGCCAAGGTGGAAGGAGCTGCCAAAGCTGGCGACCCACAGGCAGTTCAAAACGCTTTGAGTGACGTTAAAGCAGTCAGAGATAAGCTCGTGGACAAAGCTAGGCAGATTGCCGGAGGACTGGACGATGATAAACAGAGCAATCTCCTGGATGCTATCCAGGAACTGGAGAGAACTCTCAGGGATCTGGATGGAGCGGCTGCAGATGCGGCTAGGAATCCACGCGACAACAGGAAACAAGCTAAACTTAGCGACACCGTTCACAAGATCAAAGCACCTCTGCAGGACATTCGTGAACAAACCTCGGAAGACACGGCCGAGCCGCTCATTGCAGACCCGGCAGCTCGTGCTGCTCGCGTCTTGGCTGCTCTTAAAGCGGCTAAAGGGAGACAAGTGGATCCCAAGACATTCCTGGAAGCTGCCGAGGCTCTAGCTAAATATTTGAGTGGACTCGCGAACGACGTAAACCTTCAGGCTTACAAGTAAGAGATTCTTCCCTCTCTCTCACTGTTAGGGTTTATGCCACTCACATTTCTCTTATTTCTTACATTGTTATGAAAACAGGGGACAAGCTGGGGCAAGTGCGAGAGCCAAGGCTGCCCTTGACCTTAACTCGATGTTGCAAGAGATAGAGGCAGCAGCCAGAGGTGGCCCAAGCCGTTCCAACCGACCCGCAGCTTCTGTGGACGCCATCATCGGTATCGTTGTGAATTATTTTTTCGCTTACATTGTTTGTGTCCTTAGGACAACTCCAAGAATGCTCACATTCACTTTACCACTAACCTCAATTAGGCGACCTGGAGAATCTTGCAGCTGCATCCAAAGCGCCTGCCAAAGCAGGAAGTTTGGAAGAAAGCATCAACCATGTGGCCGAGAACATCAAACAGGCGCACCGCATCTACAAGGAGGACGCCATCACCGGCCAACACACCTCCAACATAGGCAGAGAGCTCAGCAAGCTGGCCCAAGCCTGCATGGGGGGACAACGACAACAGTTCCTCATCTCGGCTCGTACCATCGCTGGCTTTGTGAACGCGCTCTACAGCGACATCATGGCGTTGGCCAAGAAAGTGCCCGACCGCGAGCTGCAGGACCGACTTATCAAATGCGCACAGGCCTTGAAGAACTTTTCTATCCAGCTGAAGATCTTGGCGAGCGTGAAGGCTGCTTCCAACACGCCAGACCCTGATGCAGAGCACCAGCTCAAGATCCTTACCCAAAACTTCGGCAACATGCTGAGCTCCACCATTTCCAACGTGAGTGTTGTTCGCATCAAATATCCGCAGCTTGCCTGAATTCAAAACTGCTAAATAAAGAGCGTGTATGTCTCGTGTTTTACTTACAATCATTTCAAAAATAATCCTGCAAACGGAAAGAGCTGCTAGGGTTGGTGTCGAGTTGTGCCAAGAAGATGGCAAGAACGAGGTCATGATGGCCCAAAGCTTTTAGAACGGAAACGAGGCGTGCGGTAGGAGCGTAGGCAAAGACGGAAGGGATGGCAGTGCATAACTGCAACAGCGTAAGAGGAAAGGAGAGTGCAGAAGAGGGATGTTCGACTCCTTCCTCCAACAACCCTGTCGCATGCTCAAGGAGCTTCACGAGGGCCATCTCGCCACTGGAGGTAACATTAGAGAAAGCCCAACGCCGATTACAACGAACGAAAACGAAAAAAAAACGAGAGAAGCTTACTCGCTATAAGGAAGTTGTTCACGCTTGGAGTGCGGCATCTTCTGGTCAGAGACAGCAAGTGACACAGCCACAACGTAAGCGAGCAATTGTCCGTAGAACTGGGTCCTCTTACCAAACTGGCACAACGGCACACAGTAAGAGAAGAACTCCGCCATCAGCTCGGAGATATAATATGCTGCCTGGGGTCGATGCAGTTGAACATCTCGTGCTTCGCTTCGGAAGGAGAGAGTGTCGCCACAAAAGGCGAGAAGGCAACCCCCTAACTCCGCAACACGAAGCGAGTGTTTGGAGTGCATGCCCACGGAGATGGTAGCGATGATGGCCTTGAGCATTAACTCGCAAAAGTGCCGATGTCCTAGCCGGTGGAGTATGTCCGTGAAACTCTCCAGATTGGGGTTACGCAGATGCGCTTCGGTGAAGGCAAAGTAAAAGTGTTGTTGAAAAACATTGGAAATAATCGGACCCAACACCTTTGGTTTGGGAGCTGACACTGAATAGAAGTGATATTAAAAAAGACCACCAAAACTCTATTTGTGTTGGCAAAAAGAATGTGGAGATACCTGGAGCTAGTTGTTGTGCAACAACTTGCAACTCAGGATTGCGAGAAAATCCAGCTAGAGTGGTTTTGAGTCGAGGTCCTACCGCTGTTTTCACCTTGGTAATTTTTCAAGTCAAATAGGGCAGAAAAAAGTTGAAAAGAGCCTGAGAAAGTACAAACCGAAGAAGGCAACGGGCGAGCTTGCAGGAATGTGCTCAGAATGGTTAGCGTGCTGGCTGGTGAAGGAGGAGGCGTTTCAAGGCTACCGACAATGTTGACAAATTTTTAAAACCGAAAGTTAACATAGACAAGATTCCATGAACGAGAGAAGGAGAAGAATACCGAGAATGAGGAGAAGTTCCAATCCTGCCACTGCCCATAAAGAATTGACGGTTGAACCAAAGAATAAAAAGCGCATAGGCATAGGGCAACGCATCCACCAGTTGCGTTAACACCCTCGTAGTGCGAGACAATGGAATAACGCTGTGTACAGAGGCTATGGCCAGTTGGTGCAACACATATGGAAGGCTCTCTATGAGTTCCAACGGGTTGTGTTGATTCAGCGTGTCCTCGGCATTATTACTGTTGTCGGTGAAGGCAAGGGGCGATTGTGTGGCTGAGGGTAGGTTGTCTCCTCCTAAACTTGCGTCTTGCTCAGAAGTATCTGTTGAAGCTGCTGAGGAGAGAAGAGAGAGAAGAATTTTGTCTCCAACGACGGGGATGGTTGAGGTGGGCTCCTGACAAAGGCTGTTGTGCCACGGTAACACCTCAAAGAGATATCCTCTGTACCAAGACAATATGTTGGGGGTCTTGGATTCTCCTCCCTCCTCCGTTTCTGTTTCTACCTCCTCCTCTTCCATTTTCTCTTCTTTGACTACATGAGATCCTGTTTTCATTTGTTTTGAAGTATGGTACTTGCTGATTAAGAAGCGAAAGCCGTCAGTTCGATGTACTTTCGATTGATTTTCGGAGATAGAGCGGACTTCAAAATTCTCCAAGATAGACACTAGTAGAAGGAAAGCCCTAGAAAACAACCGATGTTGCTTGCGAGGTTCCATGTCCACAGTCTTGCTTCCTACAAACACGAAAACCATGGTAAGCGAGTCGTAAGCAAACCAACCAAGGAAAATAACAAGATGATGAAGAAAGGAACAAACCCCAAATGTCGCAGTACAGGAACGCATTGGAGGCAAGGGCTGGGAGTTTTCCGTGCTGATGAAAGACTCCAAGAGCTGTCTCCTGGGTCAGGGCAGAAAAGATGAGAGAAACAGCCGTTGCTGAGGGAATTGAAGCTGCTTGCTTGTCCCTTTCGTTCTGCACTTCTTCAGAAAGTTGATAGAGTGTGGGATTGGGAGTTGTCATCTTAAGAAGGCGATCCACCAGCCATTCTTGTAGGAACAGGGCTCCACCCGTTAAGTCTGTTACGAGTGCCACAACAGAACTTAGCCGTTGTTCTTCATCTTCTTGATGCTGAGAAACATAAAGTCCTTCGATAAGATTCTCCATTTCTTCTTGAACCATCAGTTTGTTTGTTGATGAGTCCACTCGATCGGTTTCAAATGTTATGTCTGCCACTATCTTCGCTTCTGCTTCTTCCTGAACGTTTTCTTCAGGCACCGAATCCAAGCTCTTGGGCGGATGGCGACCATCCAACAGGGCATAAATAGAGGCTTTAGAGACGAGTTCCTGATTGGAGCAAGCCTCCACCATCTCTTGCCAAAGATCCGCCGAGGAGTTGGAAAGGGGGGGCCTCCATTCGGTTTGTTCTCCTTTTTCATCTGAAGCGGAGTGTTGCTGTCGTTGAGAAAATAACAATGGAAATTGGGTCAAATGGACGAGGCTGAGTTCTATTGCGTTATGATGACGTAGTAGTTTCTTGTCCAGGAAGGTTCTCTCGGCTTCCATCTCTTCCTTCCAATGTTTAAGCAATAAAGGCAGCTGCATGCCGAGAGGGGCAGAAGAACAGGAACGAAGAATCAACGAGTGAACGAAACACAAGAAATAAAATGGGAATGTTCATAGACGAGCGAAAACTGTACCTTCACCAACAAGAAGTTTCTCGTGAGATCATACTCGCGTGATGGATATGAAGCAAAGCGGTGAAGGCGAAGGCTGGCAGCCCACAGCTCGCACAGAAAGGGATACCAATTGAGGCCACGCAGCTCCTTTAGCTTCTTCAACCGTACCACCGTTCTCTGTGCGCCGCGAAAGACCTTAGCGGAGTGAATCTCCTCGTGAAGAAGGAAAGTGAGGGCCAGCCACGACCGGTTGTAGGCATTGGAGTTGTAGGGAGCAAGAGTGGCGTAGAGGCTCTTGCATAAGGGAGCTCGAATTGTACGACCGACCCATACGTTTGGGTTCAACACAAGTTGAAGGCCCTTCCACAACGGCTGTAACATGTGTCGAAGTTCTCTCTTCCTCTCTGTGGAAAAGGAGGAGGAGCAAGAGGAAGAGCAGGAGGAGGAGAAAGAGGAATAAAGGCTCTGACATAGTTGAAAGAAGGGCTGCCATTGATCAGGAGAGCGAGCTTTGGCGGCAAGGAGGAAAGCTAAGGAACGGGGATTGGTGAATAGGTCGGTTAAAGTGCGGATGCTAGTGATAAGGTTGTTGGTGGCCTGTGCTCTTTGTGAGCCCTCTTCCTCGTCGCTTTCTTCGCCTTCCATATGGTGGGTCCCGTCACTATTACCACATAAGCAAGAGGAAATAGTGTGAGAGAGGAGGACGATGCAATGAGAGAAGTAGCGAAGCGGCAGAGAGAGAGAGAGAGAGAGAGAGAAAGAGAGAGAGAGAGAGAGAGAGAAAGAGAGAGAGAGAGAGAGAACAGAAAAGAAGAAAAACGAACGGTTCTTCACGCTTCGGATGTTGTTGTTGAAGGTCATGAAACAGGTCAGCAACGGCACGAAGCAACGTGTGAGCAACCCGCAGGACCACCTCCAGAGTACTCCCCTCGGCCTCGCTTGCCTCTTTCGACATGGTCAATGCCTCTCGTTTCGAGGAGGAAGAAGAGAGACGGACGTGTGGCAAATAGCGTCTGATGAGAGTGAGGAACGCGGCATATTGAAGAGGGCGAGAGGGCGAGGCGACGTCACAGAGAGTGTGAAAAAATCGGTAGACAGGGATGAGAGACATCTGGAGCGCTTGTTCGAGGTACGAAAGGAGCAAAGGCGAGGGCACTGGTCCAACCGAACATTGTTGCAGTATAAAGTCTGAAAAAAATAGTTGAGGTGGAGACATTAAAAAAAGAGCGTGAGGGGATCACAAGTACCACAAAGAGAGTGAGATAAGGAGCGTTGGGAGGAAGCATGTCCGACGCCTTTTAGATATTGCTGGGTCGCCAGGGCCCAGACCTGAGGGCTTGACCGCCTGTTCCATGCTGTGGCAAAGATCTTTTTGAGCTGCGTTACATGCGCCTGCTGCAAGCCCTGTGTGGAAGCCGACAAGGAGGAGCGCCTCATCTCTTTTCCTTTCTTCTTGTTTCTTCTGTCGACATCATGTGGCATATTTTTTCCTGGAAATTTTCAAGCGGTGTTAGCTATCCTCGCTGCCACGTATGCACATACCTAATACTGTATGAAACACGTCATTCAAAAGCAAAAAAAAAAGAAAGTAGTGAAGAAAAAAAGTAAAACCAGAAAAAGAACAAAAAAGAAAGAAAGAAAGAAAGAAAATGTCCTCTTTGTACACAGTCAAGGCAATCGTGGTCTTGGACTCGGACGGCAAGCGCATCTGTGCCAAGTACTACTCCAAAGAATGGGAAACCTCTGAGAAGCAGAAGCAATTCGAGAAGAGCCTCTGGAGCAAGACTCAGCTACACGCCGAGATCGTCATGTTCGACGGCGTCATTGCTGTCTACAAGAGCTCTGCCGACGTGCACTTTTACGTCATTGGCAGCGTGGACGAGAACGAGCTCATCCTTGGTAGCGTGCTCAGCGCCCTCTACGAGGCCATCTACGCCCTGCTGCACCAGGTGGTGGACAAGAGGACCGTGCTGGAGAACCTCGACTACGTGCTGCTCGCCATTGACGAGTTGGTGGACGAGGGCATCATCCTGGAGGCTGACTCCCAGGCCATAGTGAGCAGGGTCGCCATGAAGGGAGCGGAAGGAGACATTCCCCTTGCCGAGCAGTCCATCTCTCAGGCCCTCGCCACCGCACGAGAACACATCCAGCGCACTCTTCTCAAAGGATAATTTTTTTTGCTGTTTATTTTTTTTTTTTGCTCTTGTTTTTCAGTTTCACGCCACCACTTCAATAACTACTTCGTCTCCTCTCTCTCTCTCTCTCTCTCTCTCTCTCTCTCTCTCTCTCTCTCTCTCTCTCTCTCTCTCTCTCTCTCATCAACACCTCTCTCGTGCTCCTCCCATCTCTCTCTCTCCTGCGAAATGTGTCCAAGCGATCGCTGCAAAAAAGAGAGGAGACACGTTGGACAAAAAAAAAACAACAAATCCCCACCGTCCCTTAGAAAAAATGTTTGGTATGCCAAGAATGCTGCCCAAAAAAAAAAAATCCTTTCTAAAAAAAAAAAAAAAGAGTAGTGGCAGCCACGGGTGGTGCTGTGGGGATTTTTTTGCCTTCCTCCTTCCTCCTCTTGTGGGCGGGCACTGCTGACTGATTCTTTTGCTGCTACTTGCTGCTGCTACCATACCTTTTAAAAAAAGACGCTTCGCTTCCGTCAGCATTATCGCAGAAACGAAATAGCTTGCCTTGTTTTGCGACGCGGACCAGCGAGAAGAAGAAGAGAATCTTTGTGTCCGACTGCTACTTGAAGCAACAACACACAGCGGTCGGTTGGACCTCTCCTCAATCGACGACGACTAGGACTACTGCCACCCGACAAAAAACATGAGCAAAGGCCGTACTCTGCTCTTTGAGCACCTGCCATACATACGCTTCGGAGGAAGCATGCAAGGGGTTCTGTTCCTCGTGTTTGCCAACGGGGAGGCCTACTTCTATCCACTCAACGAAAAGACGAAAGGCGACGCTCCTTCCGCTGCTCGCATGATCACTCTGGAACCTTCTTCCTCCCGCAAGTTTGTTCGCTCTGCAGGTTTGGACTTGCTCTCTTTCCTTCGCAGTTATTTTTTTCCCTGGCCTTTGGTTGACGTTGTTCACATGATCTTTTCTCTTCTCTTTCCCGTTTTTCTCACCTTTTTCCTCTCTCTCTCTCTCTCTCTCTCTCTCTCTCTCTCTTCCATCTGACAAAAAGACAACTATGCAGGAGGTGGGGCAGCGTCGATGGCCCCTCCGCCTCAAGTCAGCCAACAAAACCGACCCAACGACAAGTACTTTGTGTATGATGTGGCGTTGAGCCTCTGTCCAGAGTTCAAGGTCTTCACCTTCCCGTTTGTGCCAAAGACAACAACCGGCGGTGGCCACCATCACAACCACAGTAACAGTGGATGTTATTATCGTGCTCCTAAGAAACTACTACTCAGTCCCAATAAGCGCCTTTTGCTTGTTCATGGCGCTCTTCACAAAGGACAAAGCTGTCTCTTAGTGTACATTCTCTTCTCTTTCTGTTTTCCTTGTTCATTCTCCCGCTAATGAAAACTATTACACATAACAAACTGCACTAGCTATCAAATAATGGAAGAATCTCCACCTTTCTTTCGCCTTATATTCTACGATCAAGGCCTGACATTCCTGGATGCATGTTTCTCTCCGGATTCCAAAAGCCTAGTGACAATACCTAGCCGCTACCCTTGCTTCATCTTTCTTCTCAACCTCAATTTTGTGCTGTCAAGAGTGGGCAAGTCAGGCCTTCCCACATTCGGGCTTGCTGCCGCAGCTGCAGCTGCCACTCGTGCCTCTGCTCCACCCTTCTCTCCTTCTCCTTCTTCATCACCATTCATGGGAGGCGGAATGGAGACCGCCATGAATGGCTTTCCTTCTCCTTCTCCTGGTTCTTCATTATCACCATCACCGCTTCCGCCTTCTCCTTTTACGGCTGCTTCATCAACTACCACAACAGGACAGATTCCGACCTTCGCGGAGGGCACAGCCGGAACGAAAAGTGGTATAAGCAAAGCAACGCGAGGTGCTCGAAGCAGACGAATTAGAGGAAGAACACGCGGACGGACTTCTCCACCTGCCATTCGCGAAAGAGAGCCACAACCTTATTCCTCTTCATTTTCGACATCGTCTCCCTTTTCTACTCCATCACCATCACCGTCGTCATCACCTTCGCCTTCGGTTGATAGCACAGCTCCTCCCTACGGATTTTTAAACAATAGCAGCTCTTCCTCCTCGTCTGCCTCTTCCACCTCTTCTTCCCCTATCTCTCCTTCCCCATTTTCTGCCCCCACTTTTAAGCAAAGTGTCTCTGACACCTCTACGTCACCATCCTTTTCCCAATCGTCTCCCTACTATCCCTCTCCTTTTCACTTTTTCGATGTAGACGAAGAAGAAGAGATCGAAGAACAGTTTGAACAGCAACGCATCAGTTTTGACCCTCGTGTGGTTTCGTATTCCTCTCCCTCTCCAACTCCCTCTTCCTTTCCTTCTCCCATCAGTATCCTGTAATAATGAGACCATTATTATTAGGTTGGGCCTTTGGCTATCATTGGGCCTGCTACAGGGGCGTTCGGACAACCTCTTGAAATGACGCACATCGCCTCTTCCAACAACGTTCGCAGCACGTCAACTGGCGGCTCCAACATTGGTAGTTCAGCTACTGCTTCCTCTCCGGGGACCACTAGGAGTGGCTCTGGTGGGAAGCACAAAGCTAGTAATACTGGTGGCAGCAATGGAAGTAACAACGTCAAACCGTTTCATTTCGTCACGTGGAATGACGCTGGAAATGGGGAGTATTGTCTGTGGACCATTATTGCCAATCGGAGAGAAAAGGAGACCATTCAGTTTGAGTGGTATCCTCGTCTCTTATTTCCAAAGATTGTGGATCGGAATTGGCTTGAGGTACTCTTCACTCCCTCTCTCACCTCTCTCTCTTGTTCTCTCAACTTTGTGTTTTTGCTTAAACTCGTAGGAAGAGAGCACACCAAAGAATCACATACTTGACATTCAATTCTCAGCGAAAGAAGGAGGCAAACTGATGTTGCTCGTTCGAAGAGAAAATTTTGGAGCGAACAACAAAAACGGAATAGGTCTACAAATGGTGAAGCTGACCAACGAAGCCTCTGATAATGCCATCAATGGTGGCGGAGCAGACACAAAACCTGGAAGTGGTAGTAGTAACAACGATGGTGGTCGGTCCTACTGGTTTCAATGCACTGAATCTCTTGAAAGCGATGATATTTTGGCCCTCAAGTGGACAAGCACCCTCTTATTGGGCACTAATTGTTCTGCTGCTATCATTATTAAGGTAACCCTTCTTCGTGTTCTGTTCTCCGCGTCTCCTCTCTTCTTTATTCTCTTCTCTCTCTTTCTCTTTTTCTTTCTCTCTCTGTTTCTCTCTCAACTTTTACGTCAAAAAGGGCAAAGGAATGTTCGAGTTGGTGGACTACCACTTTGCTTCGTCCTTTCAAACTCTTTATGATGACTTTGTACGCAAAGCCTGCAACTTCATTCAAGTGGGCAGGTATCACCGTTTTTGGACGGACATTGATGGAAAGCTCAACGTCATGGTGGTTCGTTATGCTCTATATTCTCTCTCGTTTATCGTCTCTTTACTTATGGTGATATATTTAACAGGTAACCCCACAAATACCGTCATGTCATCCCGAATGGGCTGAGCTTTTTGACAAGACCTCTCCTTTGATGCAACAACAATTCCTTAACATGCGGCATCTAGGCCGGCGCATTGGTTACCACGTCACCGACATAAGAGAGTGTACATTCTTTTTCTCTAGTCTCTTCTTTTTTTAATTGCGAATGGGCTCATTTCTCTCTCTCTTCCTTCGCAATTCAATCCAAACAGTGGATACAACCTGTTTGGAAAAAATCTATGCCAAAGATACAAGAGGAAAAGGCGGCAGAGGAAGTAGCAACATGAATGGAGTTGGGAAGAAGAGTGGAGACAGCAAGAGCTATGGATCTCTACAAGGAGGCAGCAGCGGCAATATTGATGCCTTTTTTGGGATGCACCTCTATCGTTGTTGGTCTTGTCGCAGAACCCTGTTGAAACCACTGCAATGCGGGCGATGTAAACTTGTGGTCTATTGTAGTCGAGTACGTGCTTTCCCTTTCTTTCTTCCTGTTTTTTCGTTCTCCTTACCATTTTTAAACAAATGTAGCATTGTCAAGAAGAGGATTGGCCACGCCACAAGCAACTGTGCGCTCTCTACGCCCTGCCATCATTGCCATACTCTCCTTCAGCACCTTTCTCCTCTTCCTCTTCTCCCAATCCATCTTGTCCTCACCATCACCATCATCACCATCACCATCAACACGCTACAAAATAACACCCTACTTATTTCTTTCTTTCATTTTCGTTCCTCACGTTGGCATTCTGGCTTGTTCATCCTGCTGAAGCGCAGGAGGAGACATATGCATATTAACAACCATTATCATCACAGCCACTACTATCACTGTCACCATCGCCACTATTTCACCGCTACTGCCGTTGCTGCCAAAAAGAAGAGAGCTGAAGGGTGTAGCCAGTGACAAGACAAAGGCAGCAACTATTGCCACCACCGTCATTATCACCATCATCGCCGCTGAGCTCGGGAACAACGTCTTTCTCCTTCCAATGCTTGGCGTTGGCTTGCATTGAGTAGTCGAGGTGGTAGACACAATAGAGGGTGATATAATCGACGTTCTGTTTTCTACTACAGGTTCAGTGACTGTAGCTGTCGACGAAGAGCTAGAGTGCTCATTCGTTGCCATGCTGGTAAGAGCCAACACGTTCTTCTGGTGCTGTTGAGCGGCCTTGTCCAACACGAGCCGCATCACATTAGCAGAAAATGGAGGTTTGTTCTGCTTCGCCCGTTGCTGGAGGATCCGTAGCAGGACCTCGTTGGCTTTGCCTTCATGAAGTTCTTGGATACAAGACCGTCCTGTTTCTTCCTCAACTGTTGTTGTTGAGCGTCTTTGCTGTTCTGTGGCTTCGATGGCTGCCAACAAGCACCTCGCCATTCTTGTTCTCTTTGCTAGGTCCGCCTCTTCTGTGGTGGACGCCGGTATCACGAACATCAATGCCTCCAACAAAGCTTCAGTGCTGACCGTTTCTTCGCCAACAAGTGGCGGTAGCGCCATGGCCTCTCCTTCACCTCCGTCGTTGTGCAAGTTGGCCAACATTGCCTCTAATACGTGCTCGGAGGCATGGATGGCTGCTTCTCTCAGAGCAGCTTGCCATACTTGTCCTCTTGGGGAGACAGGTCTTCCCTCTCCTCTAACATAAGGGAAGACAGCAGAGGATGAAGATAATGTCAACAACCAAAACATGCAGCCTTCCACCAGATCTACAGAAGCACAGGCCGAGGTCATGTGGAGAGCTAGCCTCTTCTTGAACGGGTTGAGACGATGCTTGAGAAAGAGAGACTCCATGAGTAGCAACCTTCCCCTTTGTTCCAACAAAGAGATCAATTCCCTCCTTGGCTCCCAACCGAGCTCCGCTGCTGCGCCAAGGCATGTCTCCATCATCTCTACGGCTTGCCTGCTGGCAGCAGACATACCTTTGCTGCTCGTGCCTGTTGTTGGGTCGTGGAGAAGGCCAAAGAGAACGGCCTCCAACAAGGACTCCAGCAGAAGAAAGCAACCAACTTTGCAAAGTGTAGCTAGGCTGATGTGCTTTTCGCTGAGACTGTGCCGCGCCAGACAAACTTTGTCCCTGTCATCCAAGCTAAGAAATCCTTCATCCATCGGACAAAGAGCAGTTAGCGTTGTTCTTCCTCTTCTGGAGGCTCGTCTTTGCTTCAGCGCATGTAGGAGAGGACATTGTAGAACCACCAGCACACGATCACGCCAACTTTTGTTGTCGTAGGAGTTGCTGCTACGAGATCTTGATGATGTTGTCGCGTCGAAGTAGCGTTCCCAATAGTGGCGCCAGAGCTGCTCCGCATCAGCTAATGCCATGAAACGACGGCATGTCCTTCGACAACTACGAACTACTGTCCGAAAGTCCAGTTGCTGCTCAAAGAAAGTGGTTGCGATCAGTTCGTAAAAAGATCAAGCAAACAGGACTAAAAAATATCTATCTAATCTCATTCCAAAAAGAAAAAAACAAACTTGAAAGACGGCAAGTAGCAGTTCGTTTGGAAGGTCCAACAGCTCTAGCAACGCGAACCCTCTCTCGTCTTCCCATCGTTCTTCACATCTTTTCGCTTCGCCTTCTTTCATCTGAACGCGCCTTTTTAGTTAACGATTTTTTTATAAAATTTAAAATTATTAATAAAAACAAATAAAAAAGAAGAGCATTGTTTTAAAAAAAAAAGATGAAAGAAGAAAGCAAAATGGCATCTTTAGTTTACTACTACAACTACACGCGACAGATGTAAGAATGAGCCTGTGTGATGTTTCGAACCCACCGCAATGGATTGTAGGACTTGTCGCGCTCAACCACCCGCAAATATCTTATCTGCACGTTCGAGCAATTGTACATGGGAAGCTCAAAGTCCAAACTTTGCAAAGAGTGCAGAGGTAACGGTTAGGGGAAGAAGGAGAAGGAAGGAGAGGCAGGAGGAGGAGAAGAAGAAAGACAAACCTGATAGGACCAAATTCCTTACGGATGGTAGCGTCGTATACTTCTTTTAATGTTATCTGAATAAAAGTCAGATTTCAGCAAAGTTGAGAGAGAGAGAGAGAGAGAGAAGATGAAAGGTCTACCCGGCACCGCAAAAAGAGATCAGAACCACCGGCGAACTCTTGAATACTCCACTCTGCAACGTTCTTGTTCACCTGGTAGGATACTCCTTTCAAATGTAATTCACAGTTTGCACTTTGAAGACAGATTGAATACGTCTCATCAGTTAACAACACAAAAAGAAAGAAAGAAAATGGGAGTATTTCAAACCTTTCGACGCACTTTGGCAATGGACATTTGATAATCACGTTAACGGCTTGTTGGTCATCAGGAATGTCTAACCTTATCTGTTGTTCATGAGCAGCAGCACAGGAAAGTCAAGAAGAGAAGAGAGAGATCAAAACAGGAACATGAAACATACCTTGATCATGAGGTCAACCCGGTAGGGTCCTCCAGTTTGAGGTTGCTCCACAATGGGCGTGATGTAGAATGGCAAAGCAAAATCCTCTGAAATACGGTAATTCAGCAGCACAAACTCTCCATCCGGTGGATGCAACGACAGCGAACGATCCATCTCGAACAAGTCTAAACGAGCACATTCATGAAAGGTGATGTCGTCCAAAGTGACAAGGCCATATCGAGCGGACCGATCATCTCTTCTCCCAACCACCAAATCCTCGTTTAAAGCTAACCTCACTTCGGGAGTGCCCTTCAAGAAACTGGTCATTCGAATGAAGCCGTTGATTTCTGCCTTGAGCTTGGTGCCTTGCGGGCTAAAGAGGACGGTCAGCCGCTCGATGAGGTCCACAAAGAGCTCGTTCTTGTGGTTGCGCTCATCTTTCATAGTGAGGGCTAACGGTTTGTCCTTTGCTGCAGGTCCTGGGGATGATAACGACAAGTTCTACACAACAGGAGTAAAGGCATGAGAGAGAATGAAGAGGATGAGGAAGAAGGAGAACAAGAACAAGAACAGTTGCGTACATCGACGAGTTTGTTCAAAGCATAGATGCCGAGAGCACCAACGTCTTTGCTCGAAGGAGGAGGTGCATCATCAACCAGGACTGCTTCGTTGAAAACAAACGCCTTAAGTGCCTCCGTTGATAATACTTGTGGATAACCGTAGTCCTATCATCACCGCATCATTTAATTTGCAAGGAAAGTAAGAAGCAAGAAGCAAGAAGCAAGA
Organism: Balamuthia mandrillaris; assembly: GCA_031835245.1. NCBI lineage: Eukaryota > Discosea > Longamoebia > Balamuthiidae > Balamuthia > Balamuthia mandrillaris. The sequence continues at coordinate 52,374 of JAVKOQ010000013.1, read as the reverse complement.
AGCAAGAAGCAAGAAGCAAGAAGCAAGAAGCAAGAAGCAAGAAGCAAGAAGCAAGAAGCAAGAAGCAAGAAGCAAGAAGCAAAAGGACAAAGATAGAGAAGCCAAAGAACAAAAAAACAAACCAGCATTTCATCGAGAAGCTCGTAAAGCAACACAAAGTTCTTACGAACGGCCTCCTCGTTGAGCACGCCGCAATAGTCCTTGAAGACGCCGCCGATGCGACACAACAGCTCCAACACGAACGAGGGCGAGAGGTTGTGCTTCGTGGTGCACACAAAGTAGAGGCCGTATTGTTTTGTGCAACAGTAGTTTAACCCCTCCACGTTCTACTTTTTTATTGTTTGTTGGTTATCTATCCGAATAAAATAATAATAATAATAATAAAAAAGGAGAGATCGATTACAAAGATCGGTTTAGCGCCTTTGTGTTTTTTGAACTCGGAGAAGAAAACCTCGGCGGTGTCTTTGTGGGAGGACTCTCCTCTGTCTGTGACGAACGGATTTTTTTTTTTTTAAAAAAAACAAACTATGTTACTACCAAACAACATTCATTCGGAAGAAGGTGAAGAAGAAGAAAGAGAGAGGGAGAGAAGAGAAACATCCAAAAAAAAAAACGTACAGTCTCTAAAGATGATGGGCTCTCCTCGAGGAGAAAGCACGAAGAAGTGACACAGCGCCATCTGATTGCTTTCTTCTTCGCTCTTTCTTTTCTCTCCTTTTTTATTCCAGCAATTATTGCAACAAGGACGATACATAATCAATATATCTCAATATATCAGGAAAGTTTCAAATCTTTTGGTATTTTTCGAATATTTTGGATTTTTTTTCAGGGAGAGAAAAAACAAAAGTGATTTATTTGATTGGATCGAAGGAACACGATGCAAAGCAGCAACCGCGCTTCAGCTCGTCGATTGTCCGTGTTGGCGGATCACCTTGCTTCTGCTTCCTCCTCCTCGTCGTTTGCGAGAATAAGGTCAGCGCCTACATCCTCGTCTTCTCCGTCTCGATTGTTGTTGGAGGGCCAGGTAGCCATCATCACTGGCAGCGGACAGGGCATCGGAGCGGAGGCCGCCGTATTGTTCGCTCAACACGGTGCCCAAGTAGTCGTAACTGATCTTGATGCACGTAAGTTTTTTAAAAAGGTTTTGAGTTTTCGCTACTTTTGTGATTTGAAGATTAACTTTTTTTTTACTCCTTTCATCTTCTTGTTCTGCTTATTTCTGTCCTTGTTCTTCTTCTTCTTCTTCTTCTTCTGCGCTGTGCTCTGTGCTCTCTTCTTCCTCTTCTCTTCTTCTGATATGAAATGATCAGAGAAGGCTGAAGCTGTGGTGCAAAAGATCAAAGCAGCCGGAGGGGAGGCCATCTCCGTGCCAGGCGATGTCACTGACCCCGCCTACCCCGACCACCTCATGAAAACCACCATTGAGTGAGTTCCTCCTTTTGCTCCCTCTCTTTTTTTGCTTGCTATATTTTCCGTGCTTTCTTCATCGTTCTTTGTGCTTTATGCTTCTGTTCGTTCTGCTTATTATTGTTGTTGACAGAAAGTTTGGAGCCTTGGACATACTCGTTAACAATGCGGGCTACACGTGGGACGGCGTTATTCACAGGATGACGGACAAGCAGTGGGATGCCATGCTGCTCGTCCACAACACGGCCCCCTTCCGTCTCATCCGCGCTGCAGCGCCTTACATGCGAGACGTTGCCAAGCAAGAAATAGAAAAGAATGGAGCTGCCAAACCTCGTTGCATCATCAACGTATTTCTCTTTTCTCCTCTCTGCTTCTCTACTTTTCTATCAATATTCGCTCTGCTCTTGTCCATTCTCGTTCTTGCTTTGCGGTTTTTTTCTAACTGTGAAACATGCAGATCTCTTCAACGTCAGGGCTTCATGGCAATGCCGGACAAATCAACTATGCTACAGCCAAGATGGGCATTCTTGGCCTTACCAAGACTGTCGCCAAAGAATGGGGTCCCTTCAACATTCGTTGCAATGCTGTTGCCTTTGGTACTTTTTTCCTCTCTAAATACTTCATCTCTTTCTCTCATTTTCCCACTCACACATGTTGTTTTCTTGCATTCAACAAAATGAAGGGTTCATTGCAACTCGGTTGACGGGCGACAAAGCCAAAGACAATTTCATAGAAGTCGACGGAAAGAAAGTGTCGTTGGGCATTCCTGGAACGTTGCGCAGCCGCGAATCTGTAGCCGACTCCAACCCTTTGCGCAGGATTGGCTCTCCTGCAGATGGCGCTGGTGCTATTTTGCTCCTTGCGCTGCCTTATGCGGACTACATTACCGGTCATTGTCTGGAAGCTACTGGTGGCGCTGGCATCTAAGCTATGCATCACTTCTTCCAAGTTCAACGTTCAACATAGACTCTTTTTTTCTTCTTCATCGATCTTTGTTCTCTGTTGTTTGTTTCAACAACACGGGCTTGAAGTTGGGATTAAAAAAAGAACTTAACCTTTACTATCGGAGGAAGGCAACCTGTTTCTAGCGTAACCCCCACCCGCCTTAAATTAACCGAAAAAAAAAAGAAAAGGGGAACAGAACATATAACAGAAGAATGCAACAAGGACTTGCCGTAACGGTGATTGAAGGAAAAGATTTGGCAGCACACGACAATACAGGTAAGCCTGGTGCACATATGTGTGTGTGTTTTTTTTTTTGATGCAACCGCTCACATTGTGGCTTGTCATGACCACGAAGGAAAAAGCGATCCTTATGTTGTGCTGAAAGTTGGGAAGGAAAAGAAAAAAACGAAAAAGGTTGCTATCACCAAGTTTATTTGTCCCGCTAGTATTTTCTTATGTTCACCTCTGCCATCGTGTATTAAAACTAAAGATCAAGCAAACCCTCAGTCCACAATGGAACGAGACGATCTACTTCAATGAACCCAATCTCGTTGCTCAAACTCTCAAAGTCCAACTCTACGATTGGGATCGTTTTTCAAAGCACGTTCTTCTCTCTCCACAGCGTTTTTTTCATTTCTTTTTTTTTTCCAACCCATTTTTCTTCAGAAACGACTTTATGGGCTTGGTGACTATTCCATTATCAGAAGTATCGGTTATGGGAGAGGTAAAGAAATGGTATCCCCTTCAAAAGAAAAAGCCGTCAGATAAAGTCTCTGGGGAGTTGCATCTGCGCGTTCGTTTTCTAGCCTCTCCTGACAAACAAGCAACCAACATGTCTGCTGAGGAACTTAGAAAGTTGGCTCAAGGCCAGGTTTGTATGCTTATTTGTTCCATCTTTTCTTTGGTATTTGTTCTTGTTCCTCTTTCTTCATGATTTGAAGTTTTCATTTCTGTTTTTCATTTTTTCAGGGAGGATTACATACCTCACCAACTGGGCCAGCCCCGGTTGCAGCACTTCCACCTGGACCAAGCACACCTGCCACTCCTCAGCAAGCAACACAAATAAATGCTACCCCTCAATTTCCTGCTGCTCATTCACAACCAGTTTCCTTTCCTCCTCATGGTTCTGGAGGAGGCGAATCCAATGATGTTCCTTATTCACAACCATTTCAACAATCATTCCATCCGCTTCAACAGCAACAACAATATCACCAATATCCACCACAACAATCCCAGCAGTCCAAATCATTGCCACCATTACCACCAAGGGCGGCTGCTGGAAGACCAACTGCAGTAGTGTTGTATGATTGGATTGCTGAGAATGAAGGGGAGTTGCCAGAAATGAAAACTGGAGAAACAGTGGATGTTGTGAATAACAGTGATAGTGTATGGTGGTTGGTTACAAGGAATGGTGTAGAGGGTTATATACCAAGCAATTATGTACAGTTTAAGAGATAGGCCTTTAAGTTAGACTTAACCAACAGGCTTTTACTTTTTTATTAATTCATAATATTTTAGTTTTTGTTTTTCATTAAATGCTATTTTGTCTTTTCACTGGTTTTGTTTCTGGTTATTCAATTAGTTCATTCTTTTTCCAGTTTTCTTTTCAAGTTGAAAATGTTTTCCTTTTTACTTAATATAAACATATTATATATAATAATAATATACTTATATCTATATACATTACTGAACTGAATCTCTTAAGGAAGACTTCAATATATTTTAAACCACCAATTCCAATCAAAAACAAGCTATTATACCTAAAATGAGGAAATCATAATGTTGTTATCGTTTTTTATGTTTGTTTATACATAATTAGCTTGGTTATGTAAGTTTTTAGTATAAGAAAAATTAACATGTGCTAAACAAAAAGGGTGCCTCTTTTTGGAGATTATTTTTTCTCAAATCAAAATATTTACAAAAAATAATTTTTACTTATTTTTAAAGTCAAGAAAAATTATTTTTCAAAAGAAAATTATTATATTTAAAATAATTTCAAAGGATATATTACCCTGCACAACCAAGTTTTTCTGAATTTCTTCAATACTTTTTTATTGTAGACAACCTTAAAAAAAACAAAAAAAATAAAAAACACACCAACACCATCCAGAGTCGAACCGAGGTCATCCGCAAGTGTAAAGCCGGTCCTCATGTTGGCCACAACCAGATCCAAAGATGAGGGCTCGTCCTGTTGCTGCTGGCTTACATGCCTCCGGTCAGAGAGATTCAGGCACAAGCTTCAGTTCCATTCAATCAACACGGTGATGCTCACAAGCAAGATGTCGTTGGTGGGTCCTTGGTTGGTTCACCAAGAGGAGACGTCACATACAACAAATGGTTCTGGAAAGAGTGCGAATCAGAGATTAGAAAAAAGAAGGGGTAGCAAAAAAAAAATAAAAGGGGGAAGGGAGCAAGTTATGCCAGGCAAAGAGGGAGGTGAAGGGGAGAGGGGGAAGAGGGCAGGAGGGGAGGGACAAACCAGGATAAGGGTATCATCTCGGAGCAATTTTTGCCTAAGTACAAAAGTGGGGCAAGGACTTCACTCAGTAGCGTGCGGCACCAAGTTTTTTCTTCGGTTTGAGTGTCCACAATTGCGTGTCAAAATTTGATGTCTGCAAAAAAATTGGATTGGTTGAGTTATTAAAAATGTTCAAATATGGCAGTTGAAAATAATAATTTTTCTTTTCTGTTACTGAAGCAGAAGCAGCCACAGAGTTGCATGGCAAAAATACGTTCACCCGTTGTGAGAGAAAACGTGATGGTGCGAGAGCAAGGACCTTCTCACAAAATTTAAAAGGTACGCTTCTTCTCCTTCTGAAACACTTTGCCCAAAACCCTTCCTGTCTCTTCCTTTCGTCTTTTTTTACCAACAGATTCTGATTTTTGTTGATACAGAACCCCGATTTATGGAAGTATTGTGCTGAAGAGAGAAGATGTAACCCTTCTTTGCATGTGCTACTTGAACGAGATTATCAGCCCTGGTCACGGGATTCAGTTATGTGACACTGCAAAGTGGACCGAGGCTGGTGCACACCACCTGCATAGAACGCTGTATGGACAGTGCCCTTTTCGTCCAGCTCCTTCGGCTGTGGCACGCAGCTGCTCCCTTCATGGCCAACATGAGGACAGGCTTTGCACTTGTGGATGACCTTGGTTCGACTCTGGATGGTGTTGGTGTGTTTTTTATTTTTTTGTTTTTTTTAAGGTTGTCTACAATAAAAAAGTATTGAAGAAATTCAGAAAAACTTGGTTGTGCAGGGTAATAAAAATAAATACACTATTCTTAAATTCTTTTTCAAAGATAAATAAATAATTTACATAAACAATAAAACAATGGATTTTATTATAATAAACAACTATTCAATTAACAAAAAAATTTTTAGAATAATAATACTATTTTAAAACAAAATCTCATAATTTAAACAATACAACTTTATTTTTAATTATGTTATATCACTCTCCCATAATACCTATTCCTATCTCTCTTTATATATATCTCTTTTTCTTTCATTTTATTAAAGGTCTTTTCCCTATACCCATCGAGTTGGTGTCTGTTAGGTTGTTCCTCTACCAGCCTTATCCCAATTATTTACATTTTATTAAATAAATGAAACTACTTAACAAATTAAAATAAACAATTAAACCAAAAAATGATTTCAAAAAAAAACAATAAAAGCATGTATTTAAAATGACTATAATAAGGCTGGGCTGATAAGGAAACAACCTTACTGACACCAACTTGAAGAATGTAGCAAAAGACCTTTAATAGAATGAAAGAAAGCATAAAAAAAAGGGGATCTCTATTAATAATCAAAATACTTTCATGATTATCAGCCTGACTGCTTTTCTGTGTGTTGATTGTTTGTGGAAAACAGATTTTAAATATCTTATATGGTCCTCCTTTTCAACTACATCAAAGTTTCTTAGACTCACTAATTGACATCATCTTGGAGTGAATGAGTACCAAGTTGCTAACCTTTTCCTTTAGTTCTCTATGTTACTTCTGAATCTTTTGTTGCATTGTAGGAAGCAGCATTAAATGTATGCTTCTTTCTTCCATCAACACATTTCTTTTCTAAGTACTCTCTCATTCTTGACTTGCAGTTAACGTGTTTGTGAAGTGTAACTTATTCTAGAAAGAATGAAGAAAACAAGAAGGAATCTCTGTCATTGCTTGAAAGTACACCAAGAGAAAGGGAAAAGATGAAAAGGAAAGAAAGGAAAATGTAAGCACAGGCACTAAGTGCCATGAATGAGTAGTTGTGACACCTGTGAAAGAAAAGAGGAAAGGGCAATAGAGCAGTTGAAAAAAAGGTTAGAACCAATGACTAGTCTGGTTTTCATCCCATGATTTATTAGAAGTGTGCACACATGTACAGATTACAGATGGGAAAGAGAAAATGATTTGTTAGAAGTGTGCACACATGTGCAAAGTGAAGATAAGGAGAGAAAATGATTTATAACAAGTGTATAGACTGAAGCAATAAGGAAAAAAAGATTTATAGGAAGTGTGTATGTGTGTAGATTGAAGAAAAACAAAAAGATGGTGGAGAGAAAATGATTTAAGGAAGCGCATATGGGTGCACAGATTGAAGAAAAACAAAAAGATGGTGGAGAGAAAATGATTTATAGGTGCGCATATGGGTGCACAGATTGAAGAAAAACAAAAGTGTACAATATAGCTTACAGAAAAAGATTACCTCACCAACTTGAAGTTTGTAGCAGGCAGTAGACAACTGAAGCATGTTTCCTGTTTTCTTCTTTCCTTTCTTTGCTTTCCTTTCTTCCTTTTTTTCTTTTGCTTATGTCAACAAAAATCCAACTGGACACCAATGGAAGCAGGTAGAATTTATGATGGCATTCATCAGTGAGCTTCATAGTTATGACACTGATGGTAGTACCAGCACTCCTCATTCTTCTCATAGTTTGTGTTCTTTTCTCTTTCTTCTTTGTTTCTCTTTCTCATTTTTTTTTCTCTTTCTCTCTTGTTTTCTTGCTCTTGCCACATTCTCTCCCATATCTCAAGCATTTACTATGTTTTCCCAGTCCATGACCAGGAGGAGCTCAGCGGTGGTAAGAGAGCATGAGCACACTCTAATACAAGGACCTGCCCTGAGGGAGCAAAGGGCCTGCTGTAGAGTCTCCAAGGGCTTTGCTACCAGGAAGAGAAGGGTAGGGGAAGGCTGGTCAAGGCCTTGTTGATAGCAAAGTGGTTCCACCAGAAGAAAAGCAGTGACCTACATTTTTTTAAAGTGCAGTGACCCTATTAACTAGTACAATGCAGACCAGGACTTCTGATTCTGGCCAACATCCCAGTGAAAAACTGCTTTTTTGAAGGAACTACACTGGTAGTATAATCTTTGAAGGTTTTACAATTTGTATCCTAGGCAATGTTATAAAAACTGGTATTTTGGCCCAGCTCAGTGTTATACATAAAAAGCCTTGACCATTGTTTTATACACAAATGTCATCAAAAGGGATACTACTTAACCTGTCACCAACTTTATAAATATGTAAAGTGTTTTTTTGTTATCTTGAAAGCAATACTAAAGATTCTTTATTGTTTTCATATTTTCATTTAAAATACACTTTCTTTTGTTCCCTTTTTTGTTTCTTTTGTTAAATCAACTTCACAAACATTTTTTAAATTTACTAGTAAAAAGTTTCTTTTTTCTCTTTTTTCAAACAAAATGAACGTCATTAAATAACTCTTTTTTTATTTTTTATTAACATTATAAATATTTGATATTCAATAAGTATGAACACAAAAATGATTAACAAATTAATTTCAAATGTTTTATATTTAATTGAAAGATATTTATTAATTATTTTTCAAAAATAATTAATAGACAGCTATCATGAAGTTTTTCATATGATCTTCATAGTTGGAGAGTATGATTATCATGGTTAGCTGCTCTAGAAATAGGACAACATTTTGGTCATCAAATGTAGGAAACCAAAGGTACTTAATCTTTCCTCAAACAGCCTTGAAGTCCACCAGGGTAGGTGCCAGAGCAGAAGGTAACAAGGTACTGTTGGTATTTATTATAAGGACAACAAGCTCCTGTTCAGCCAAATCGCTTGTGGAGGTCTTGGCAGTAGTAAACATGGGGGAGAATGAGGAAGAACCAGCTACAGGGAGGGAATCTATGGAAGAGGACAAGGAACTGCTAACAGCAGCAAGAGGAAGTGAAGCTTCCATAGATGATGATGAGGCACTAGTAGAAAGAGGGGGAACACCAAATTGTGGTGACTTGAGGCATTGACTCGCAAAGCTAATGAAATGGGAGTTCATATCCTTGGACTTTACTATCCGGGTGTTGATTTGTTCTATTTGCACTGCCATTCTTTCCTAGTAATCATCAGCATCAAAGTCAGTGTTGACATTAGCATCAACATCAGCATTGGCTCCATTGACTTCAAGGTGTTCATCATCACTCATCATCAGGGGGAATAAAGGGGTCAGGGTGTGTTCCAACCAAAGTGGGAAAATTGAATCAAAGAGATTCACTTTGCCACAATCTTTCTTAAGCAACCCCACCTCTTGTACCAATAACACAACCTGGCCTTGGGTCATGCCAATCCCTCTCTCTCTCTCACAATACTCATAAAGGGAAGATAAGATTGGAGTGGTTCTTGGTTTGCTCTTATTAGAAAGACCTGCTTTGATTATTTACAAAAAAAAGTAAAAATAAATCTCCGCTGCCGGGAATCGAACCCGGGGTAGCTGGGTGAAAGCCAACAGTGTTACCGACTACACCACAGCGGATTTTGCTGTCTCTTGCCTTCTGCTTGCGGAAGGTTGGTTCCACTAACGGAGCTCGAGCCCTGTGCCCTCTCTCTGCTGGTTGGTGGTTTGAGGGTGAGTACAAAGTTGTTGTGTTGTGATAATGGATTGGAGGAACCCGGGGTAGCTGGGTGAAAGCCAACAGTGTTACCGACTACACCACAGCGGATTTTGCTGTCTCTTGCCTTCTGCTTGCGGAAGGTTGGTTCCACTAACGGAGCTCGAGCCCTGTGCCCTCTCTCTGCTGGTTGGTGGTTTGAGGGTGAGTACAAAGTTGTTGTGTTGTGATAATGGATTGGAGGAACTCCTTCGGAGTTCTAGTCACAATTTTCGAAGAAGGTGGTTTCTTAGGTACTCTAAGAAGTTTATTCTTAATATACTATAAAGTTTAGACAGATGTAGTTAGCATTTGACTCAACTTGTGGGTGTGGTTCTTCCTACCCACTCATCCTCTCTGCTCATTTGTGGAGATGTGTACATTAGTTCTGAACTAAGAAAGAAACAAAGAGAAAGATGGAAGCCAAACATTTATTTATTTCATGAAAAGGTAGAGAATTAGTGTGTTTGTAAGTATGTTGTTGTCTTAGTTCTTATATTTATTGAGATAATATGTTAGTAAAATCATCAACACTTACCTCAAGACTCCTCATAGAATGCCAACTCTCAAGTTTTTCTTGTTTTCCTTTTCCCTTTTTCCTTTTCCTTGATGTACTTTTAAAGCAATGAAAAAGAAATTCCTTTGATGGGGAATAACCCTGCGGATCAAGAAAGGGATGGCACATAAGCGACTCTGGGTTTATTCACATAAAAAAGGTGTGGATCAAAGTGTGTGCTTTGAATGTGTCGCAAGAAAAAGGGGAAAATAAAAAGGGTGAGAAAATTTGGAGGTATCCAGGGAGAGTGTCGACAGGAAGTCATAATGACATGAATTGTTGGTATCTGAGTTGTACATAAACTGATCAGATATTGTACACTGAAATAGCTTGTCCTGAACCAACAATAAATACTGTTTAGAACTATTTCAGTTCAGTTTAGTTTTTCTATTTTGTTAGATACCATTCACATGCTTTTTCACTATTTTTCACTACTTTTGTCGTTTTTTGAACCATATTTTCTTTATTATTTTTCAATCTCCTTCATGTATCACACTAATTCATCTTCTGTACAATGCGCACATGCATGCACTTCAAGAACATCTTAAACTCTTTCTTTTTTTACCCCACTAGTCCATCAACTTCGAATTATGCACATATGTGCACTTCCAGAACTCCTTCTACTTCCCCTCAGGCGTCTTCTTCTTTTGCCCCCATTAGTTCATCAACTTCAAATTGCACATGCATGTGCACTTCCTGCACTTCTTCTACTCCTCCTCAGGCATCTTTCACTCCCAACAGCCCATCAACTTCAAATTGTGCACACGTGAGCACATCCATCCACTCCAACATTCTTATGGTGAAGGCGAATTATATAACTTCTACAACTCGAATGAAGAGTGCCTGGGGATGTTATTGTTGTAAACGAGAGTGCTTGGGGATATTACCATGGAGTACTTTTCAAGGATTTCGTCAATACTTTTGGAATCTGCCAACAGAAACAGCAAGAAGTCAACATATTTTGGCCTGTTTATTTACAAGCTCAGGCACTTGTTCCTCATCAGTAACCCTTCCCAAATTTGTGGCAGATGGTCATTTGCTCTGCTGTATGGCTTTTCGAATATTGCATGGGATTAGCAAAAACAAGCTTCAATAATGTATTTTACTTTGGAGAGGTGGTTATCAAGTAGTTATTCACAGTAATACAGGACAACATCGAAATAGCAGAGCACATCTCCTGTCAAAAGCATGGCTTACTAGCTTTTTTAATTCTATTGAAGAGCACATGCCCAATGATAACACTATCTACATGCCTGTTTTTCTTACTTGAGAGGCCATTTATAAACATATGACTGCAGTGTTAGAAACAGGACATTTGATATCATACTTTGGTTTTTGTCTACTTCTTAAGACCCATTTTGTTAATGTTCATTTTCCTAAGGTAGGTATCATCTCTTTTTCTCTTCTATTGTGAATATAAGTTAAATCCTTCGTTGGCCATTCATCACCAAATAGATTACCTGCCTTGGCAAGTGTGATACCTGTTGTAAACTGGTCTCCTATTCAAAGCATGCAAAATGGATACAGATTGAAGGCAGCAATCCTAGCAACAGACTCAACATTTACAATTTGTTTGATGTCACAAAGAAGACTACTACACTCATCGTGCAGAAGCCAAAGCCTCCCCAGCATCAATTATGTCCCTAATTCTTGATTACACAGAGGCCATCCCACTTCCTCATCTTCATATACTCCCCAAGGCTTGGAACAACCGAAAGCAACTTGGACTGAAGTGTTTTGGAATCATCAACCATTCAACATGCAAATGATATTTACAGCACCACTTCAACACATTTTCTGATGATGCCAACGTGATTATATCCCATCTTTTTCATTATCTTACCACCTTACTTCCTCAACTTCCGTACCGTCCTTCTACCCTTTATCTTCAAGCAGATAATTGCTATTGAGAAAACAAAAACAGATTCCTTTTTGCTTTTTGTGGATGGCTATTACATATGGATCTGTTTAAGCATATTAAGCTTTCTTACCTTCCTTCTGGCCACATGCATGAAGACATTGACCAGATGTTTTCAACAATGCATAGAGCACTTCTAAAACACAATATCGAAAGCTTACAAGATTTTTCCACCTTTGTGCATAACGCCTATTATGTAACCACAGAGTTCCGGCCAGATCTTCAACCAACGGAATTAATTTGGGATTTCAAATCTTGGCTTCAACCTTTTATGTGAAATATTGTGGGCCATTCTCAACCTTTATTTTTTATGTTTAACAAAGATCCACAACAGCCATCCTCTTTCCTCATTCGCTATCAACTCAACTTGGATTCACTACTCAGTGAGCCTTTGGATTTGATGGAAGGCTTTCCTGATCACTTCACCTCCATTCCTCCTCTTGTTCCTCACCGAAGTATTGACAATGATATTTTGGGGAACACAAGAGCTGCTTTGCCTTACTTACTCCCTACTGCTCAATTGCAAATGCGTTGGTTATTGCCCCCCTTTCTTCTCCTTTTCTTTTTATTAATATTTGTGACATAGACTGATTGCCTTTTATTTTGTTGCCCTGCTTTCTTTCATTTTTAGTTAGTATTAATGGTTTCTTCTACCTTGGTGTTGACCTTCCTTGTAAGGCTTATAAAATGAGGAAAAATTCATTAAGACTATCTTATAGAAAGTAAGTTTAAAACTTCATGACTCATTAAAAAGCTTGTAGTAGTGGTTGTCCTTGTATCCAAGGACCAGCTTTGGAAACCCCTGTTTTCCATCCATTATCCAGGACTACATTGTTTATAAGATCTCTTAGACAAATCAATTAGTAAAACAGCCCCACTGAGAACTTTTATTGAGGTGACGTCATTTCACCACGGCTTTGCTCCCTGCAACGCGGAGGAGCAATGGGGAACTACCAGTTCAGCTTGGCGGAGGAAGAGGAAGAAGAGTGCAGCCGCTGCCACGATGTTGTGTTGGAAGGCGACTTGAGCCTCGAGAAAGTGGCCAGCTGTCTGCGAGAGGGCAAGTGCAAAAATGTGGTTGTGATGGTAGGCGCTGGCATCAGCGTGGCAGCAGGCACGTTCTCACAATCACACCTACGCACACATTTCTCCCTCGACGTTCTTGTAACCATGTTGTTGAGCAGGTATACCTGATTTCCGTAGCCCCAACAGTGGTATGTACATTTCGTGGAACTTAGCGCTTCAACAAATGTAACATACATCCCTCTTTCTTCCCCCTCAACTTCCTCTCCTGTTTGCGAACAGGGGCGTACGCTACACTTCGGAAAAAGCATAATCTCTCCGACCCAAGGGACTTGTTCACGCTGAGCTGCTTCAAAGAAGATCCAGAACCGTTCTACAGATTGGTGGGAGAGCTCTTCTTTCCCTCTTCTTCCGATGAGAGAGGGAACAGCTATGGCTACGAACCAACCACGGTACACCGCTTTCTGCGGCTGCTGCACGATAAGGGAGTGCTGCTGCGGGTCTACACTCAAAACATAGATGGGCTGGAAGAGGCGGCTGGTCTTCCTCGCTATGCAGTGGTGCAGGCCCATGGCTCCTTCCGAACGGCCAGCTGTGTCGCTTGTCGAAAGCCCTATCCTCAGCCCGAACGAGTGCTGCAGCTCATTCAACAGCAACAACGGCGGTGGCAGGTGAACCTGCAACCCAGTTCTTGTTCTTCTTCTGCTGCTGCTGCTGCAGCAGATAAAGGCACAACAGCTTGCCAAGAGTTGATGATACCCACCTGTGAGGCTTGCGGTGGATTTGTAAAGCCAGATGTTGTGTATGTTCACCTCTCCACGATGTTTGTGTTTCCTTGTGGTATTGTCTGCTTATCCATCTGCCTGCGTTGCTAGCAGATTCTTCGGGGAGCCATTGCCTGCGCATGTGTTCACTCAGAGCAAGGCAGACCTGTCGCGGTGTGACTTGCTTATCATCATAGGCACTTCTCTGCAAGTACAACCCTTTTCACAGCTGGTGGGAATGGTATCAGAGAGCACCCCTCGCCTCCTGCTCAACCAAACACGGGTATCCATCTTTGCTCCTCCGCCTCTCACTAACCGTTAGACTATTTCTCGTTCAACTGTGCTCATCTTTCTTTCAGGTGCACATGGAGCCATCCTCATCAGCAGAAAGCGGAGTGCGCAGCGTTGATGATTTGGTGTTTGGTGAGAGAAGGCCCAACCACAGCACCAAAAGGGACGTCATATGCCTGGGTGATTGTCAAACCTTGGTGAAGCGGTTCTGCGAGCTATTGGGTTGGGGCTTGCCCCACACTTCTGGTTGAAGACGAAAAAGTTTATTGGTACCAACAAGGGAGAGAGTGTACAAGAATAGAATTCATAGAATATACAGCATAAACAACAAGTCCCTTTTGTTTTAGTTTGGAGGAAGGGAAAGTTTTCACTTTAGCTATCACTCCTGTTGCTGCCACCATCAGTCGACCCCGAACCTCCGCCACCAAAGACCGAAAGTGTATGACATTGTCGGTTTGGAAGGTGTTCCACTTGGATTACTGCCATTTTCCACTGGGGGTACTACTTCCAAACAGGCCGCTTGATGATGTTGATGATGTTGATGAAACAGTGCCAAACAGCGAACCTCCACTTGTGCCATTCCCGCTTCCGCTGCCGGTGTTGCTGCCAGTGCTGCTGTTGCTTGGTGCACCAAACGAAGGAGTAGCGGCGCTTCCAAAAACTGAAGAAGATGTTGTCGAGGGTGTGGAAGTGGTACCAAACAGCGAAGTTGTGCTACTTCCACCTGTGGCAGTTCCAAAGAGGCCACCCGAAGATGTTGGAGTACCTCCAAAAAGCGAATTTCCACTTGGATTACCGCCATTTCCACTGGAGGTACTACTTCCAAACAGGCCGCTTGATGACGTGGATGACGCTGATGAAGTTGACGAAACTGTGGTGCCAAACAGCGAACCTCCACTTGCGCTATTCCCGCTGCCGCTGCTGGTACTACCAAACCCGCTGGTCCCCGGAGGTGGTGTAGATGCTGATGAAATGCCACCAAACAGCGAACCCCCGCTTGTGCTATTCGCGCTTCCGCTGGTGGCATATCCAAAGAGGCCACCCGAAGTTGATGGTGTAGAAATTGTTGATTGTGTTGTACTTCCAAAACCGCTGGTGCTCGTCGCTCCTCCAGATAGGGTACTTCCAAAGCCTCCTCCTGTTCCAAAGGCAGTACCACTACCAAGTGTGCTGCTTGTGCTCCCAAAACCTCCTCCTGTTCCAAAGGCAGTACCACTACCAAAACCGCCACCCACTCCTAAAGTGCTACTCCCAAATCCTCCTCCCCCACCAAACGCACCGCCACGTCCAAAGCCACCTGCACCAAAGCCAGTTCCTCCGATAGAGGTCCCTCCAAAGGCATTACCACTACTTCCAAAGCTTCCTCCTGTTCCTAAGGTAGCACCACTACCAAGTGTGCTGCTTGTGCTCCCAAAACCTCCTCCTGTTCCAAAGGCAGTACCACTACCAAGTGTGCTGCTTGTGCTTCCTCCACCAAACGTGCTGCTTAGGCTTCCAAAGCTTCCTCCTGTTCCAAAGGCAGTACCACTACCAAGTGTGCTGCTTGTGCTTCCAACGCCTCCACCGGTGCCGAACCCTCCCGTTCCTAAAGTACTACTCCCAAATCCTCCTCCCCCACCAAACGTACCGCCACGTCCAAAGCCACCTGCACCAAAGCCAGCCCCTCCGGTAGAGGTTCCTCCAAGGGTATTACCGCTGTTTCCGAAGCCCCCAAGAGTGGTTGCAGTGGCGGCATTTCCAAAAGCTCCCGTTCCAAAACCTGTTCCACTGGTCCCAAACGTGGTGCTTGTCGTCCCAAAGCCAGTTCCTCCAAAGGTATTGCCGCTGTTTCCGAAGCCCCCAAGAGTGGTCGCAGTGGCGGCATTTCCAAAAGCTCCTCTCGGTCCTAACGCTCTTCCAAAAGAATTGAAGTTATATCTCCCTCTCGTTCCAAAGCCAGTATTCCCGCCAAAACCGCTTCCAGCCCCGAAGCCACCGCCGCCAAAGCCGCCAGTGCCGAAGCCTCCGCCACCTGTCGCCAAAGCACCGTTGCCGAAGCCGCCGCTAAACCCTCCAGCGTTGCCAAAGCCGCCGAAACCACGCCAAGCACCAGTGCCTCCAGTACCGAAGCCTCTGCCACCTGTCGCCATAGCACCGTTGCCAAAGCCGCCACCAAACCCTCCCGCGTTGCCAAATCCGCCAAAGCCACTACCATAAGCACCTCGATTTCCAAAGCCACCCCCTGCTGCCGCTGTTCCAAAACCTCCACCAGTTCCAAAGCCTCCAAAGCCACCTCCTCCGGTTCCTCCAAGTGTGGTCGTACCTCCTCCAAATGCACCAAACCCACCTCCTGAAAGCAGAGTAGTTGTTGATTGAGAGGCAGCAGTTGAAGGGGTGTTGCCGTTTGCTGAAGAAGACTCGCTATCAACGGCAGTTGCAAATGGATTACCAAGATTCATGCCTCTCACACTTACATATGTTTTCTCTTGAAGACGAGTAGACAACCTGGCCAGCAGTTGAAGCTTTAGCGGCTTGTCCAGTGATGATGATAAGGAAGGGGGAGAGGAGGAAGTGGAAGAAGAGTCGGGTGAGGATAAGCCAGCTTTGTCAAAGTTAATTATGTGGTCCAAGCACGTCCTCTACACCATTAAAAATCGTTATCAAAAAAGATAGGTTTAGGGTACTAAAGTACAAACCTTCAGCAGTGGCGCATCAATCTCTTGTGTGAAACAAAGCAAAGGGACAACACTCAAGTTGTTGACGTAGCGCTTTGCCAATAACTCTTCGCAAGATGACTTCAAGTGGGTTAATTTAAAGTCGTTGGCCGCCTTGCCAACAGCTTTGAGAAGCTGCAAGACCTCATCTTCTTTTTCCAAGTCTTGGCTCACTTCCGCTGCTTTTGAGTGTAATATGAAATACGATGAGCAGAATTTCAACAATAAAGACTACAGAGCAAGGGAAGGTTCTTACCGTTTTCCTCCTTTGTTTGCTCTGTATCGTCGGATGGCGTTGAAGCGCTCTCCACAGACGCACCTTCAGAGACTTGCTGTGGAAGCCGTTCCAGCAGCGCTGTCAACTTTCCGCTATAGCAAAAACGGAGAAGGATCATTAGCACATCATAAGTATGATCCTTAATAGTTATACAAGTCTTCGCTGCTTCATTGCGGTCTTCCTCCTCCTCTTCTTCTTCTTCGTTTTTCTCCTTTCCCTTTCTTTGTTGCCTGTCGTTCGCCTTGGTTGCAAACATTTCTCTGAAGGCTGAAGAGCGAGAAGCCAGAATGGCTCTATGAGCATGAATTGTTCTTCCATCCACATTGATGGTAACATCAGAGAAGCGTGTGTCCTGCTCTTCAAATACTTTCGCCAGGCTCTGCATTGAAAAGTAATATGTGTTAGCAGAGGCAATACATTTAACACAGCGTCAAACGTTGCGGTGGCCATTACAGGGGTTAAGAACCCTGTTAAGTAAAACACAGAAAACGAACCTGGCTGACGCTGTCCGTCTCCACCGCATTGCCAGCAATAGCGGATGACAAACCTGCAAAAATGGTAAAGGAAAAAAATGAGTAATGCTTGTAGTCATCATAAAATGTCGGTGTGAACTGAGGAAACACATAGCACCAAAAAAAAAAAAGCGTATACCTACCTCGCAGATCGCCCACCTGAGGTCCTGTTGCGTAGTCTGCCAACTGTTCGTAAAAACCAGATTAAAACAAAAGGAAAAAAAGAAAAAGACATTGTTGGCATTGTTGCTGATGAGGAGAGAGCAGAGAGAGAAACAGAGAAGAGAGCAGAGAGCAGAGCAAAAGTAACATACACCCAATCGTGCATAGTCAGCCATACGAAGCTCTTCAGCACTTAGGCTCTGATACTCGTCCATGGCGGTTATGTTTTGCATGTTGAGGAAGGGCGGCGGTCCCACACTGCACCTCGGCGGCACGAACGGCGGTCTTACGTAAGCAACGGAGGCACGACGTGACGCTGTCGCCGCGGAAGGGTTGGAGATGAGGAACGTAGGCTTTGCTGTGCTGCACATAGCACAAAACCTGCTGCTGTTGGGATTGAGATAGGTGCACGCCGAACAACTCCATTCATCATTTGAGGAGGGAGTGACGGTGAAGGGCGAAGGAGCAGAAGAACCAAAGAGAGAAGACGAAGCGGAAGAGGAGGAGCTTGACCAAACAGAGGGAGTTGTTGTGGAGCCAAAAGCGAAGGAAGTGGGGCCGCCGCTGAAGGCAGAAGAGGCAGAAGGAGTAGTAGCAGCGGCGCCGCCCGTTGACCCAAAAGTAAACGACAGGCTGCTGCTCGTTGTCGAAGGAGAAGAAGAAGAAGGAGCGGTGGGGCCAAAGGAGAATAACGGACCACTTTGTGGAGTAGTGGAGGCGGCGCTGGTTGACTGTCCAAAACTGAAAGAGGTGGCTGCGGGAGTAGTAGTAGTTGTCGTTGAGCCAAAGGAGAAAAGAGAGGAGCTAGCGCTCGTCGTACTTGACGAAGAAGAAGAGGGAGAAGTGGTGGAGGCGGAACCAGAAGAGGGATCAGGTGAAGTGGCCACTAGGGTAGGGGTTGGGGTTGGGCCAAACGTAAAAGTAAAAGAGGTGGCGGTAGTTCCACTCGCCGAGAGCGCAGAAGGAGCACCAGGAGCGGACCCAAAAGAAAAAGAGGTTGGCGAGGACGAGAGAGCGGAGCTAGCGCTCGTGGTACTCGACGAAGAAGAAGAGGCAGAAGAGGGAGAAGCGGAAGAGTTCGTGCTCATGACCGGCCTGTTGTGGTTTGCCTCTACTGCGGCTGCTGCGCGGGCTGTATGTCTGGAGGTGTGGTATGGCGGTGGTGGGCAAAGAAAAATGTATTTTGGTGGTGGATTTTTCTCAGAAGAATTTTATTCGTGACGACACGAAATAAGAACGAAGAAGAAGAAGAAAAGAAAGTGGGTAGCGGCACCATGAACAAGCTCGAGGAGGAGAACGCGGCGGGGTTTCCGCGGAAACGGCGCTCTCTTCCTCGTGGGGGCGGGCGGCTCACGGACCAGACCAAGCAGAAGGACCGGAAACGTGGCCCCGTGGGTATCACGGAGCAGCAGCGTCCACAGCAGAAAAAGAGTGCAGAGCCCACCCAACACAAGCAGCAACAAACGAACGAGCGGTTGACGTTGGACGGCATATACCGCATGTTGGCGGAGGAGCAATCCACTTCAGAGCGGGAGCGTTCCCTTCTTGACGACCACTTGATGCACTCCAACTCTGCACTGTTGCGGTTGTTGCAAAAGGTATAATCTGAACGCTGCTCTCCTCCCGGAAATAAGAAGTGGTGGTCTCATCACAAAGTTAACTTTTTTTGTTGAAACGTGGAAAGGACTGGAAAGCGGCGCCACCACGCAGTCATTCGACTGGCGCTCGCACTTTATCTCTGAACAAGGAACTGATTGCATGTGCTGCATGGAGTGAGATGCATTCCCTACCTGCTGATGATACCACACCACAATCCACGACCTCTTCTGCCGCTCAGGTTTGTCCCTCCATTCCACAAAAACAGAGACAACAAGCACACGCTGAAACATGGACAGTAACGAAAATGTGCTTGCACGCTATATCCTGTAATACAGAAGGAAGAGACTCCGGCAGCAAAAGAGGCCTTTCGGCAGTATTTCATGAGAGCCATGACAGCCACCTTTGGCGACGAGTTGGACCAGTTACGAGAGCAAGAGCAGCTCTCGGAGGCACCGGAGAAGCTGGAACTCTTGGTGGATTGCCTGGGCTTGGGCATGCGGGCCTACACCCAAGAGGAACGCGCTCTCTGCCTGCGGCAGGAGTAATAAGCGCCACAGCGAAGCACCCTGTGGAGAAGCACGCAAGAGATTGGAAGGATGTGCGGGGGATCCTCTCGCGAGAGATCCTCTCTTTGTTTCTATCGCAGCGGTGCGCCTACAAGAAAAAAGAGAACGACCAATAAGGCGGAAACTTCATTAATCATCCTCCTCATCCAATGAATTCATAATAACGGCTGGCTGGTGTGCTGCTGATAGGTGGGAAAGGCGCCGAGGAAAAAAGAGAGAGAGAGAGAGAGAGAAGCTGCCGCGAAAAAAAAAAAGAAAACACCCTCATTTTTGACACTCCTCCTCCTCCTCCTCCTCCTCCCATTTATTTATTTATGTTTTATTTATTTATTTATTTTTTCATTTAAAAAAAGCAAAACGCCTCCCCCTTGCCAAGCTTGTCCCAACAGCAACAGGCAAAGGCAAAACCCAAAGAGGTGTCGAGAGGAGCGAGCGCGGAGAGGAGAGAGAGAGAGAGAGAGAGATGGATTTCGGGAGAGAGTGGGTGGAAGAGAATGTGGTGCGAGGCACTCCGTGGGTTGGCCAGAACCCCAGCTTTAACGAGCTCTATTTGCTGCGAACGGTGGCCCTCTGGATCGCCTCCTTGTTCTGGTTTGCGGGCTTCAAGCTTCTCTACCTGGTGGTGGATGCTCTCTCTTTCCGTTTCTTTGGGCGCTACAAGCTCCTTAACAAGATGCAACGAGTCGACTGGAGCTCTCGGTTGGTTCCTTTTGAATCTTTCTTATTCTCTGTCTTCTGAACCCCGTTTTGCTGAACGAGGGCGCTGACCTTCCACCTCTTCCAGGGTGGTAGCTATGTTCCTCATCGGCTGGACCGTGATTATGACTGTAAGGATCGCGCTGGAGGGTGACGCTCATGAGCTCATCGCCATCCCTACTTCGCTAGAGGGAGACAGCTTGCGACACTACTACAAAGATTGGGACGCAACCGACTGGAAGCTCTCTAAGGAGCTTTCCGACAAGACCTTGTTCCTCATGTTCCACTACTTTGCCTTCTTGCAAGGGTACGAGCTCTACGACCTCAAGAACTGCCTCGACATTAAGATGATGTCGGGAGTGATCCACCACTTGGTGCTTTTGGTGGTGTTCCCTCTCATCTGGTCAGTGACGGCTATGTCCAGCCTTGGCGTGTTGATGACCGGTCTGGTGTACCTCACCAATGTGCCGGCTCACATCCGCAGCTTCATGGCACACACGGGCCACAGAGACACGCCTCTCTACAAGTTCAACAAGTGGGTTTGGTGGGTGGGCTATGTGGTATTCCGCCTGTTTGGCATTCCCTGGTTCAGCTCCCAGATGTGGATGAAGATCCCTGTTGCTCGCACTCAAGCTCCTCTCTTCCTTATTGCTTCCTACTTCTCCGCCTGTATTGTGCACTATGCCCTCAGTCTTTACTGGTTTGTGGAAATGACTCGCACCATGTTCCCACCTTCTCCTCAAATGGTTCGAGCAGGTATTGTGATTCTCTCTCTTGTTCTTCTTCCCTCCGCTCTTCTCCATCTCTGCGTGAGCAACCAACTGATCCATGTGGATATTTTATAGGGTCCTATCCCATCCTCCCGAAGGACGGTAAGCTCAAGGACAAGGCTTCCGACAGCGAGGACGAGGGAGGCCAGCACTTTGACTGAGGCTCTCTCCTATCTTCTCTCTCTTTT
The DNA here is from genome assembly GCA_031835245.1 of Balamuthia mandrillaris. Taxonomy (NCBI): domain Eukaryota; phylum Discosea; order Longamoebia; family Balamuthiidae; genus Balamuthia; species Balamuthia mandrillaris. The sequence goes on along the minus strand of JAVKOQ010000013.1, from coordinate 31,123 downwards.
CCTCTTTTTTTTTTTATTTTTTTTGTACGGCTTTATTTATGATAGAACTCCTGTTTGTTGGATAGAGAGCCGCAGAGAGTGCTCATGAAGAAGATGCTTAAGAGGATCGAGCAGCTTCAAGCTCAAGAGCAAAGGCGTCCATGACGTGTTGCACTTCTTCCTCCGCTGGGGACAACGTTATGGGACGGAAGAAGGGAGGGCAAGGTCCCTTTCCGCCAAAGTAGAGGGCAATATTGGGCCGCTTCAACATCCTCCCATGAAACTCCCTCAACTTTTGCAATCCTTCCTCTTTGTCGCTGTGGAAAAGGTTGTCATGGCCAAGGCATGTTCCCAACAGATCCAGTGCTGTTGTTGATGGTGATGAGTGGCGTGGAGGTAGAGTTAAGTACTAGGAGTATGGTGTCATGATAATGCAGAACAAAAACCTTCAAACACAAAAAAGTCGGCGATGGTGGGTCTCTCCTCATCGATGAAGAACGGCTTGTCGCCCAGCAATGCCTGGAACCGTGGCAACAAGTCCTTCACTTTGACGTTATAAAACTGGGACAACAAGTCCTTCGTATCGCTGCCCTTGGCTCGAATTGGGCTCCAAAAGAGGGCCTACATTTGCCATTAACAACTCAAAGGTGAGGGAGGGGACAGCCACGCACAAAATGTGTGCGCATGACGTACGAGAAAAGGTTGGATGAGGTCTTGGTAGGCCGCTGATACGAGCATGCCCGCTTTACATGTTTGTTCGGGGGAGGTGTCACTGCCGTAGTAGTTCAGCTTTTGGCCGAGGTAGTGGGCTATGGCCTCCGTTTGGGCCACAGTGTAGTCGCCCCACTGAAGTACAGGAAGGGAACCAAAGGGGCCTGTTCTCATGGACAACGATGAGGTGAGCTGTGGGTTTTTAAAAAAGGGAAATAGTTTTTAACAAAGGCAAATAGCACAAGGGGGAAAAAAAAAACATCTAACGAACCACTGAAACTCTGGGCCTCCTTCTTGGCTTTCCATGTCTCACCTAGGGCGGACACTACCGCTTCCTCAAAGGGGTGACCAGCATCAACCAAGATGTAGCGCAAGCCCTGACCTCTGCCCCTACATGCAAAGTAGCGAAGTTGCACGCTAAGATCGCTCTTCTCTCCTGCTGCCTTCCCTTCCATCCCCGCCGCGGCCCCCTTCTTCTATTCTCATTAACCCCTCCTCCTCCCCATCATTATTAATAATTGTTTAGCTTGTCAAGCCGATCAATGGGACAACGAAAATAAAGCAAAATTAGTAAAAGGAAAACAAAAAAACAGACACAAAAAATAACCCACCTCCGGCGTGCCTAATCACGGCTTATCTTACGACTCGCTATAAGCAACGGTGCCGGCACCAAAGCAACCTTACCGCCTACCGCCCCCTCACAGAGGAGGAGGAGGAGGTGGTAAGTGCTTGCAACGTAAAAAAGCGGATCAAGATGTTTCGGGCGGCGTTGGCATCTCGATCCGCCTGGTAGCCACACTCGGGTTGAGGGCACCGAAAGGTCTTGTTTCCCCCCAACTGGTGGTGGACTTGGCCGCACTTGCCGCAGGTTTTGGAGGTGTATTCCTCATCGCAGAGGCAGACCGTACAGGACGGAAATTGCTGGGCCTTGTTGAGGAGCCTCTGCCTGAAGCGATAGTGGGACCAGGTGAGCATGGCTCTGGCCGTTCGCGAGCCAATGCGGCGGTGGCCTCGCCGCACCATCTGCTGGCTCCTGAACTCTGGCAGAAGGATGAGGGAGAAGTTCCTGACCAACCAAGACACGAGCTTCTTGTGGAGGTCATCCACCAGGTTGCGGATCCTCTGGCGAAGCCGAGCAGCGGCCCTTCGGAGACGGCGCCGTTGTCTGTGGTTGACCTTGGTGCCCTTACTCTGCATGCGATCCAGGCGGTGGCACAGCTTGCCTATCTCGTTGATGTCCGCTTTGCCCCACTCGGTGACCTCCCCGCAGCCGTTGTAGGTGGTCATGAATGTGCGCACTCCTGGATCCAAGGCGATGATGCCTGCCTCTCTCCTTCGGTGCTCACGGGCTTGGCTCTCGCCCATGAGCTTCAAAGGCTGAGGCACGCAGAGGTAGTAATGGCCCAGTCGAGTGTCCTTCACCAGACGAACGGCATAGAGCACCTCTGACGGAACTTTGTAGTTCTTGTCCCTCGCTTTGATTCGCGCCTCCCCGAAGAAGAGTTGGCGGATAGAGCTGTTGTGGTTCCACTCCCTGGCTTGGATGCTGAGAGACTGGCTCTTGTCCTTCCTACCACGGAACTTCATCTGGAATCCAGTCGTGCCTCTGCCCGCCGCCAAGCTGCTTTTCACGCCGTTGAAGAAATCATCGACAGCGTCACTCCGAATGAATCGAGGAGTTTCCAACACCCACGCAAGGCTCTTGTCCTCTCCCTTGAAATTGCTGTTATTTAGGAATTTCTTCCTGACTTGTTCCTTCATCTCATCACGAGGCATTCCTTGATGTTCACGATGGAACTCCACGGCCTTGTTGTAGGTCCATCGTACTGTGCCGAACCACTTGGCCAACGTCTTCTTTTGTTCCGGGCGCGGATAAAGGCGGATCTTCTCCACTCGCCCCACTACCGGTTTCTCCTCTCCGTTCTTGCCTTTTTTGGTGAGCTGTACGGCTGGGCGAGACGGAACGAGTCCCTCGATGAGGCCTAACAAGCCTTTCTGGTTTTTCTCCTCTTCTTCCTTCTCCTTCTCCTTCTCCTTCTCCTTCTCCTTCTCCTCTTCCTCTTCCTCCTTCTTCTCCTTCTCCTTCTTCTCCTCCTCCTCCTCCAACACCTTTTCTCCGTTAGGAATGTGCTTGCAGGCGGTGAACCATCCTGAACCACAGGCAAAGGGTTCTTCCAAGCACAAGGCTTCCGGGCGTATTAATCTTCTCCCGATTAAGCTGGAAAACTGGTTCCAAAAGGGCTGGGCGGGTGCAGCCTGCGGCCTTCCACGCTTCTGTGCCCTTGCCTGAGGTGCCGCTGGGGCGTTTTCCGCTCTTCTTTTCCGAGTAGCAGTGGAAGTAGCAGAAGTAGTGGCGCGACCCCCTTCCTTGTGGACCCGACCGAAGTGGATGGCCAACCCGTGAGAGGTAGCAAACTTTTTTCCGCACTGTGGGCAACTTGCCATTCAGGCCAGCTTCCAGCAGCGTTGTGGAAGAGGCGCACAGAGGTTCGTGATGCTGTTCTTTTTTAAACAAAAGAAATCATTAGTGAGTGGTTGGTAACAAATTTTTTTTCCATCATCAAAAAATGTAGTGAGCGAGCAGAGAAAAAAGAACGCTACCTTTTCAATCGGAGCAGTGCCCCTGCCTGCGGCTGAACCGCTTCGGTTTCCACCTCTGCCTCCTTCCGCTGGTTTCCTCCTTGTGTAGTAGAAGCGTAGCAATGAGAAATACGGTGGTGCGTGGAGCTTCGTGGTGTGTGTGTCTGTGTGTTTACTTTTGAAAAGAAAGAAATGAAAAGAAGAGAAGAGAAGAAAAGAAAACGAGTAGCAGAAAAATGTCAAGGCGACTGACGAGTACCAAAAGTTTATTGGCGGCAGCAGCAGCATGAGCATCCATTCCGTACACCCCACCCTACCACTTTGCCTTCAAAGGCGTGGGAGAAGGAAGGGTTGTTTTGGCGGGAAACATGCTCATTGGCCCAAAAGACTAATGTCGTGATTTCTTTTTTCGTTGTCCTTAGATCTTATGATCTTTCCGCCGCCTTAATAACAATGGGGTCATAATTGTTTAGCTGATTTTTTTTTAAAGGAAGCAAGTGCGCCGCGCCGTAACGGCTATTTTTCGCTGGCAAACTGCGGTGCCCGTTGATGTCCCAGTTCAGCCCATCACTCCGGACAACCAGAACGGGAAATTCAGCCTTCCGGTGTCCACCAATTTTCACTGACGAATAAAAAATCAAAAAAAAAATTGGGGGGTAGAAAATCAAAAACACAAGCAAGCAGGAAAAGAGGAGAACGGCAAGACTAAGGCGGCGCCAAGATCAAGCCGATCAATGGGACAACGAAAATAAAGCAAAATTAGTAAAAGGAAAACAAGCAGGAAAAGAGGAGAACGGCAAGACTGCTACCGTTGGGCTGCTTGCGCTTGGCGATAGTTGACCGTTGCAGCTACTCCCGTTTTACCAGATTATTTTTTTGTCCCCTATTTTGGTGGAGTGAAGAGGATTTCCTCTGACTGATAGAGAAGAGATCGATGAGTGTTGAGCAGCGGAAAGAGCCGACTGCGGTTGGTACCGCCAGAGACCAACGGGAAGAAAGTGGAGGAAGCCCTCTCCGAACTTCTTCTTCGGACGGCAACTCCTCCTCCGCTGAGACGAAGAAAAGAAAAATGACTACAGAGGAAGGAGAAGAAGGGGAGGAGAAAGGACTCCCTGCGAATGACAAGCACACCGGGGCGACACCAAGAGGGATGTCCCCCGCCACCACAGCCACAAGCAAGGGCAAGACGCCCTCCTCGCAAGAGTCGGAGGACACAACCGACAGAGCCGCAAAGCGCAAGCGAACCACCGACAACTCTTCAACAGACTCCCCCTCTTCATCCACAACAACCACTGCTACCCCTTCCACTTCTGCTTCTTCTTTGAGCAAAACGCCAGCTACTTCCACCGCCGCTACCACTACTAACTCAGCAGCAACAGGGCAAGAGAAGCCTGTGAAAAAGGGCAGAGGAGGACGCCGAAAGGGAGCCGGCAGAAAACGCAAATCTTTGGATCCTTCCGCTCCAACTAGCTCTCCGCCTTCCTCTTCTTCTTCTCCCTCCTCCTCTTCCTCTGAAGTCGCCAATGTACAGGTCCCTGCCGCTACAGGGCAAAAGGCAGACACTTCCTCTTCCTCCACTTCGGCCTCCTCCTCCAGCCCTCTCAACTTACCTCTGCGACCACGCCCACAGGCGCCTGTTGTACCAATCCTGCCAGCTTCCTCTCAAAAAGCATCCTCTTCCTCTGCTCCACCCTCCTCTTCTTCAACCACAACTAGCAGTTCCTCATCAGCTTCTTCCTCATCGCTTGCAGGCGGGGGTCAGCTTCCACCAGTGCCGATACCTTTGCTTCCAGCTATTGGGGACAAGGCCCTCACCCACAAGAGGAAGAAGTTGATGGCAGCGGAGCCTCTTCCTGTTGGCAGCAGACACATGCTAGCTGCTCTTGGAAGTGGTGGTGGCAGTTCCTCCTCCTCTTCCTCTTCGCCATCTTCTTCCTCCTCGGCTGCCTCCAAGTCCAAATCGGGCAGCAGCTCCTCTCGTCAAAGCACTCAACTGAAGTTTGGTTATACGATACTGTACGTGAAGGAGGTAGAACGAACGGTGGAGTTTTACGAAAAGGCGTTTGGGCTGAAGCGACGCTTCGTGCACGAAAGCAAACAGTATGCGGAGATGGACACGGGCATGACTGCCCTCTCCTTCGCCTCCAACGATCTAGCCAAGACAAACCTCTCTCCCATGGAATTCAGCACCAACAACCCCGACAAGCCTCCCCCTGGCATGGAGATTGCCTTTTCCAGCTATGACGTGCAGCGGGACTACAAGCGCGCCGTGGACGCTGGCGCTATCTCCGTCTCTGCCCCCAAGCTATTGCCCTGGGGACAGGTCGTGGCCTACGTTCGTGATATCAATGGCATTCTCGTGGAGATAGCCAGCGAGGTTAAAATCAAGACTTAAAGATTCAACCAACAACTGTAATTGTGGCCATGCATAGATGCCCTCTGTCCACCGCTGCTTGAGGGCCCGCCTTTTTTTCTTCCTCTTGTTCTGTAAAACCCGCAGGAGTAGACAAAACCAAGGTACCACGTCACGCTCTTCCCCTTGTACCAGTGGCAAAATACACGACTTCTCCAATATTACTTATGTCTACCTTGCGGCGCCACACTTCCTACAAATTTCCCTCTCCATCATCCTGATTCTCTCTCTCCTCTCTCCTCTCTCCTCTCTCCTCTCTCCTCTCTCCTCTCTCCTCTCTCTCTCTCCCTCTCTCCTCTCTCCTCTCTCCTCTCTCCCTCTCTCCTCTCTCCCTCTCTCCTCTCTCCTCTCTCCCTCTCTCCTCTCTCCTCTCTCCCTCTCTCCTCTCTCCTCTCTCCTCTCTCCTCTCTCCTCTCTCCTCTCTCCCTCTCTCCTCTCTCCTCTCTCCTCTCTCCCCTCTCTCTCTCTCTCCCTCTCTCCTCTCTCCTCTCTTCTCTCTTCTCTGGCTGCACAGAACCAAAACATTTCTGTCCGTACCTGAGGGGTTATTTTCATTTTCACGGCGACACGAATACAGAAGAAATTTTCTGGTGGCGTCGTCGGGTGTGTGCGAGGAGGAGGAAGGACTACGCCGACGAGAAGCTTGTCTCCTCCTTAGTCTACCACTAACTACTACCACTACAACGACTATTAGACTGATACAGTCATGGAACACACCAAGGCGTTTTCAGTGGGGGACTACAACTCCAATGGGAAGAGAATAGGGAGAGGAGCCTTTGCCACAGTCTACTTGGCACAGCACAAGGACACGCATGAAGTGGTGGCTATCAAAGTGGTGGATGTGGAACGTCTCTCCAAACATAACCAAAAACTCAAGAAGCACCTCGAGTCCGAAATCAACATCATGAAAGCCTTGAAGCACGAGAACATTGTGCTGCAGCACGACGTGGTATTGGTACGTAACCCTCCTTCACCCAAGTCTTACCCCCTTTGTTTCTTATCCTTTCTTTCCTTCTTTCTCACTTTCTGACAATGAACTTACTCACGTGGTTGTTTTGGTGGTGAAGGGCTCTGAGTTCATTTACTTGGTGTTGGAGTACTGTGAAGGCGGGGACTTTTCTCAGTTTCTGAAACGGCATGGCAAGCTGTCCGAGAGCAGAGCCCGCTTCTTCTTAAGCCAACTTGGTAAGCCATCCTTCCCTCGTGTTGTCTTTATTTTTGTTGCTTGTTCTTGGAGTTCAAGTTCAAGTTCATGTCCAAGTTCAAGTTGTTTAAGTTCGAGTTCGAGTTCAAGTTGTTTAAGCTCGAGTTCGAGTTCTAGTTCAAGTTTTCAGTTCAAGTTCGATTTCTATGATGATGCGGCTAACGTCACCACCAAACAGCTGCAGGATTGGAATTTTTGCACAGCAAGAACATAGTGCACAGGGACTTGAAGCCGCAGAACCTATTGCTGTCTTCCAGAGACCCACAGAAGGCCGTCCTCAAAATTGCTGACTTTGGTTTTGCTCGTTTCATCGAACCACAATCGGTGGCTGATACGTTATGCGGTTCTCCTCTCTACATGGTGCGTGTTTTTTTTTTTTTTTTCGTGGTCCCCGTTTCTTGTTGACGCATGGATGTTGAGCACTAACCAAGTAAAACTTCACGCCAGGCACCCGAAATCTTGTTGGGCAAACCTTATGATGCCAAAGCAGACTTGTGGTCTGTTGGCTCCATCCTCTTTGAGGTAACATTAATCGGAGAGAAGAGATGATGCAGGTTCACTAACTATTTTTTTAAATAAAATTCCACCAACAATGCAGATGCTGACTGGCAAACCGCCTTTTGATGTGAAGAATCACTTTCAGCTGTTACAAGAGCTTGACACAGCTCGCATCGAAATTCCAACAACCTTACACTTATCTCCAGAGTGCATGGACTTGGTTTATTCTCTCCTAAAGAAAGACAGCAACGAACGGATTTCTTGGGAAGAGTTCTTCCGGCACCCGTGGCTTAATCCACACAAGGCCACTTCTCCACGAAAGATTCCTTCTCAGCGTGAGTTTCAACTCCCTGCTTCCTTTGTTTTGTTTGTCGGCTCAACTAATGGTTAAAATCATGATAGGTAATCTCCCTGGATCAAGGAGAAGAAACACTGTGAACACCACAACGCAGCCAATATTGCAACAGCAGCCTTCCTTTCCATCTTCTTTCCCGCATTCCTCGATACCTGAAGACCCGAAACAGCTTAGCCCACCCTTTCTTCGAACGAGTGGTGGCTCCTTTACGAAAGAAACCGGCTTCAATTTGTCAAAGGAAGGGCCGTTGCGAGACGTATGCTGCCGCTTACCCACTTCTACACGTGTTACTCGTCATCTAATCATTGCTTGTCTACCTATTTATAAATAGAGCATAGATGCTTCTACTGATTCCTTTGAGCTCATCAGCTCTACGTCCTCCTCTGAGAATACATCAGCTCATTTTGCACCCGAAGAGGTAATGAATGTTATAACACTTGCTTACCATCCTTTGTTCTTACTATCTCTCTCTCTCTCTCTCTCTCTCTCTCTCTCTCTCTCCTCAAAGAATACCATTGATGAAGTAGAAATGCTTTTCAAACGAGGCACTGCAATCGCCGAGCTTGCAGATATCAAAGTAGTTTTTCTCTTCCCAACACTCGCTGCTTATCTTGCTAACGACCAACTTACTTTACCTTGTTCCTTCAGGTTGGCATGCAAAGCCCAGTTGAAGCCCTTGCGCTGTACGTGAAAGCGTTGTATGCTCTACAGAACGCCTTGGAACACACCAAACAAATGATAAAAGCTCAGTCTGTGGCGACCTCTCCACGTCTGGGAGTTTGTACGTTTTCTTACTTTTTCTCATTTTTCTCCGTTCCCACCTGTTTCCTCACTTGTGAAATCTCTCAGTGGTAGACAACATGAGGGAAACCTTTTCTTCCTATTTGCGAAAAGCTGAGTACTGGAAACGTAACCTAAAGCCAACTGACTCTGCATTGTGTGCTGAGAAAATTATATACGAGTGCGCTCTACAAATGGTACCACCTCCTTTGTTGTTTTGATGAATGAATTGGGGCTTAACGGGCTCTAAATGTGATTTAGGGCCGAGAGGCAGCTGTGTCTGAGGTATTGAAAAACTATCCCAAAGCCAAGGCATTGTACAGCAAAGGCCTGCTGCTGCTGGAGCAGCTTGCTTTGGAGGCAGCCGATACTACCGACCAGGAAATCCTTGCGCAATGTATGTATCGTTGCTCTCACCAAATACCCAACTAATCCATTCTTGGGTTCATGAATCATAACATCAGATGTGGCGGCCTTTTCCAGACGAGGCGAAGAAGTCCAAAAGAAAGAGAGCGGTGTATTCTAAATACGTTGCAAAGTTCTCCATTAACGACTTGCCTTGTGCCCCTCTTCTTCCCCTCCTTTCATGTTATTGTATATTTTTTAACTTTCACATAGAGCGTTGTAAATACAGAGGGTGACTTTTTTGTCTATGTATAAGTGCTTTAAAGTCAAGAAACAAAAGAGATCCTCACTTGGGAAGGTCATCATAGCCAGCCGTTTCCACAAGAGGCCTCTGAGATAAATATTTTTCCAGAACGGTTTTCTTGTTGTAAGACGTTAAGATGGGGTTGCCGTCCGGGTCAGCCGTCACCTTCAACAAGAACACGAAATAGTTAGTGCTGTGCAAAAAGTCTGTCAGGTTCTTCTTTGGTCCGGCGGTATCCTCAGGCTTGACCAAGTAGTGCTTGACAACGCCCTCGTGCTTGTACCCAACGGCAAAACTGCCGGATTGGGTCTGGCTGAAGCGAACGAGGAAGGCGCCGTCCTGCTCCATCATTAACCTCCGCTCAACGTCCTCCTTGCTTATGAAACCAAATATCAAGCCGTCCTTCCAGAGGTGACCCACGTGCCTCTGGTAGCGCAGAAGGTGCACTCCCTTGCCGCACCAATTCCAAAAGTTGTCGAAATCTTTCAGCGTGACCATCGGTTTCCGCCCAAAGAATTGTTCGTGGATGTAATCAAAGTCGCAAGGAAAGAGGGTGCGGGTGGGTCTGGTGGGATCCTGCTTCGTTGCACGCACAAAATGGTCGTGGAACACGTTGGCAAATTGAGGCCATGATGCCTCCCCCTTTTTATTCCCGAGAAAACGAGAGAGAGAGAATCAGTAACTATAAGAGCGAACAAGCCGTGTTGATAGATTGAGAGGGTTAACGCACATGCCCACCAAAGACCTGCTTCTTGATGAGGGTGCCCTCGGCTTCGGCCCATTGGCACTCGTTAGTAATTACAACAAAGGGATTGGAAAGAGGGCTTTCGATGGTGCTGAGGGCAGCACCGCATTTGACAGAGATGCTGAACCGTAGATTGACAGCACTCTTTCTGGTACCAACCAGAAATTTTGGCTGGAAGAGCACTGTGTGTTGCTGCGGTTCGAGAACTTTTGAGTCTTCGTGCATTGTTCTCTTGTTGAACTTGCTCTTCCAGAGATGGCTTTCGCACACAATGGCTGCGTTCATTTTGCTGAGAAAGGATACCTCCGCGTTAGCACCAGTCAGCACGTGTACCACGTAGGCCTGCGAAAACGGTTTTGCCTTGAAAATAACATCTGAAGGTGGCCGGTCTGTTATGGCCAGTTCGACATAGCTGCAGCCATAATTGATATGTGAGAACAAAGTAAAAGTACTGCCACTCGTTGCCAACAGGTGCTGATGACATTGTAGAGCGGAATAGAATCGGGGAAGCGTACCACTGTGGCGTATCGGGTTTTTGTTCCGTTAGTTGGAGGATCTCTCGTTCAAAGATGGCGAGCTGGGTATGCTGCAAGTCCAGCTGGTGTATGAGACTGTGCCAACGATTGAGGTCATGTAGAGCGAGAACTGTGCTGCGATAGAGATGGTGCAATGTGTTCCGCTCGAAGTTTATTGCCTGTCGCAACTCTGCTTGAAGCCGGCACACCTCTTCAAAGGGTTCTTTTTGGGGCCGTTGCATTACCTGTTTTTGCTTGGAGCGGAGGAGGTCCAGCTGTTGTTGTTGGTTCCGTTGGCTTTCCCACATTTGGTCGAGGAGACGGCTTGCAGGTGAAGGCTGCCATGTGGTTGGTATGCTGCCGCAGCTGCTCCCACCGCCATCCCTGCTAGTCATTGTTGAATTTGTGGGGCTGGTTGAAGGACCAGGTGATGAAGGAGGATTGGAACTAGTAGAAGCCTCCGATTTGGGCTCTGACAGGTACGCGAATGGGTAGTTTGTGGCTACACCCCCTTCATTCGTGGAGTTATTTGTAAACGTAGAGGAAGCCGGAGAGGAGAGAATTGTGGAAATAACGGGAGGAGTTCCATACAGCGACTCATAAGGTGTTGTACTGACCATACTTTCGGCATCGCCACTTTCGGAGCTGGTGCCCCTGCTCCTAGTTTTGCTAATATCCGCAGTGGGGCATTGCTGTGCCTGGCTTGCCCCATAGCAAAAACAGCTGCTATCTCCACAGCTGCTCATCCCAGCTGCAGCCCCGTTTGAAGTTCCGTCACCCGCTGTTGCTATCCATTGGGGCGGAAGACGAGCAGCGTCATGTGGATTATCGGTGGAATCTTTGGTCGGCAACGGCGCTGTCTGTTGGTGCTGATGGTGATAATGGAGGTGCTGGCGTTCGTGGGGATGATTGTGGTGAAGGGAATGGTCGGAGTAATGGTGGGTGTAATGTTGTTGGTGGTGGTGGGCAACATCAGCGCGGGCCATTTCGCTTTCCTCTTGCATGCTAAAAGGGTAACCAGGGTCCTCACCGCCGCTAATGGTGTTGCTGCCGAGAACATTATTTATAAAGTCGATCTCCTGTAACATGCCCCTAGCGAGGTTGCCATGGCTGCCAACGCCCTCTCCTTCCGTTTGGGATAACGCGGTGCTTCCACGGCCACCACCACTACCACTGCTGCTGCTGCTTTTTGTAACAAAAGAGAAGAGAAGAGGAGAAAGGAAAAACAACAAAGAGAAGATGGAAACAAGGCATAAGAAGCCACACAGATTTGGAGATAGGAGAGACAAAGAGGAACATAAGGACGGACCTTCCGCTGTCGCCAACCAACCAGTTAACGAAGGAACTGACGTCGGCAGTGGAACTAGGATAGGACAACCCAGCACGTTGTGTAGGTTGGTGGTTGTGGTGGGAAGGTTGTTCCATTGCAAAGCGCTCTTGCACGTCCTTTAGCGTTGGTTGGAGGGGCTACCCGCCTTTTTTCCCCCACCAAACGGAGAGAATACGAGGGGAGCCTGCCACAAGATCAGCAGGTTAGATTGGGTTTAAGCCAAAACAACAAATTCTGGTTGCTAACCTAGCGAACCTCTTCCTTTGTGCACGGTAGTAACGGCAGGGGCAGGGGCAGGGCAGGGGCAAGTAGGCAAGGGCCGGTGCTCCTCGTTCCTTGTTCGTCGGTTTGGCTGGGCTGGGCTGGGCTTGGCCACTTTTTCACATTAAAGTCGCAACCATCTCCCCGTGTCGACGGGGTACTATTCATGACGGCGCGAGCCCCCGTTTCTTCTACTTTCGGCTTCCTAGTCCCCCCCACTCCCCACCCCCCGCCCCCTCCCCCCCAACCACACCACAAGAAAAGAACGGAAAGGAAAGGAAAGGAGAAGAAAAGCTGCTGCTGCTGTTGCTGCTGCTGGTTGTCCACAATGTCAAGCACCGGGGGTGGGGGTCACAGGAAAGGAGGGGAAAGGGGGGATCTGGACCAGCAGGAACGCCGCAGTCTCCTTCATGAAGGCAGAGAGGAAGAGGAGGAGGAGGAGCTCTTGGCCCAGGATCAAGAGGGGGACCACCTCCAAATGAAGCGTATGGGCGAGGAGGAAGAAGCGGAGGACGTGGAAGACCGGAGAGGGGGTCCATCCTCTCCAAACGCTCGTCCACGAGAGCAGGAGGAGGAAGAAGAGGAGTCCGACTGGTCCGATGAGGAAGAAGAAATGACGCTAGAGGACCAGGCCCAGATGGTGTTGGCCATCCTGAAGCCCGTCTCCATCACCATGCTTCTTGTCATCATTGCTGTGCGACTGATTCACCTTCCCTCCAAGAATTTCACGTACGCATATTTCCTCTTCCTCTTCCTTCTCCTCCTCCTCCCCCTCCACGGCGTTACTTCCCCTTCCTGCTGCCTCCAGCTGCCCATGAAGAGCAAGTCAAATGAGTGTGTAACGTGTTGCTGACTTTATTTTTTTTCCACTCCGCCATTCACTATTCATTTCAAACAGGGCGGTATACATGGTCTACAGCGAGTCCTCAGGGGACTCTACCTCCACCAAGCTGTTTGGCTCTATCCTCAACGCACTTGCCTTTGTTGCTGTTATCGTTGTCGTGACCGTTATCTTCGTGTTGCTGTACAAATACCGATGCCTTAAAGTCTCTCTCTCTCTCTCTCTCTTCTCTCTCTCTTCTCTCTTCCCTTCATCGTTCTCTTCATCGTTCTCTTCCGTTCTCTTCTCGTTCTCTTCTCTTCTCGTTCTCTTCTCTTCTCGTTCTCTTCTCTTCTCGTTCTCTTCTCTTCTCGTTCTCTTCTCGTTCTCTTCTCGTTCTCTTCTCGTTCTCTTCTTCTCTCTCTTCTCTTCTCGTTCTCTTCTCTTTCTTCTCTTCTCTCTCTTCTCTTCTCGTTCTCTTTCTCTCTTCTCTTCTCTTTCTTCTCTTCTTCTCTTCTCTTCTCTTCTCTTTCTTTCTCTCTTCTCTTCTCTTCTCTTCTTCGTTCTCTTCTCTTCTCTTCTCTTCTCTTCTCTTCTCTTTCTTCTCTTCTCTTCTCTTTCTTTCTTTCTCTTCTCTTCTCTTTCTTTCTTCTCTTCTCTTCTCTTCTCTTCTCTTCTCTTCTCTTCTCTTCTCTTCTCTTCTCCATTATTGTACTGAAGCTAACCTATGCTGGACGTGTTACTCTTATAACAACAAGGTGATCTATGCTTGGTTGATAGGCTCTTCTGGGCTAATGTTGATGATGTTTGGGGGCCTCATTTCCTAGTTTGTGTCCCCTCTTTCTTTGGTATCTCTCTGGCTTTATTGGAACTAACATGGATGTCCTTCAATATAGTCTTTTATTAAGCGCACTGAACCTGCCCTTCGATTATGTGACCTTCTCATTCTTATTGTGGAACTTTTCGGTGGTGGGCGTTATCACTGTGTTTTGGTTTGGGCCGCGTCGTCTCAGCCAAACTTATCTAATCCTTATCAGTGCGTTTCTGGTTAGTGGACTGCTTTTTATTTAAGCTTATTTACGTAGGTCAGTTCGACCTTGCTGACCTCCTTTCAACTATTCAGGCCATCTTTTTCACACGCTTTCCGGAGTGGACAACCTGGTCAATCCTCGCTGCCATTGCATTGTATGGTAAGCACACGCCCAACTGCAACCCTTTGTTACACCATTTGCCTTTTGTCTGAATAGTTGAGGGCATTCTTGCTAAATATAATAACTAATTTTTATGCAGATGTTTTTGCGGTACTATGCCCAAGAGGCCCTCTCAAAGTACTGGTGGAAACAGCACAGGAGCGACAGGAACCTATCCCTGCTCTTCTTTACAATGGTATATTTGGGCGCCTCCTCTATTTTATCTCTGCCTTACCTCTTCTTTGCCTATTCTGTGCAATCAGGAAGCGTCTTCCCGATGGTAATGAGTGCCTCTCCCGACGAAGGTCTTCTCGAGGAAGACAAAGGTAAATCCTGTTCTGTATCAACTTCTGTCATAATGATTAAAATGTTCTAACTCTCGCGCATCAGTAAATGACTCTGTGAAGTTGGGATTGGGAGACTTTGTGTTTTATAGCGTGTTGCTGGGACGAGCCTCCCTCTTTGATTGGCTTACTGTATTTACTTGCTTCATTGCCATCATCACTGTATGCTCTCTCTCTCTCTCTCTCTCTCTCTCTCTTTCTCTCTCTCTCTCTCTGTTCCTCCTTTTAACCAAACTGAGCAACTATACTATTGGAATTGACAAAATGTGATGACCACAGGGATTATTTGCAACACTGCTGCTGTTGGCCGTATTCCGCAAAGCACTGCCGGCGTTGCCTATATCAATAGCATTGGGCATTATGTTCTTCTTTCTCACAAAGGTCTTCCTTCTGCCGTTCGTGCTAGCTTTGGGCACTCATGGCGTCTTTGTCTAGTGGCAGGCCTTTTATTTGCTTTGCTTTAATACACCTAGTTCAAGACCACCATCATCATGCTATCTATCACCACCGTCAACATAACTGCGCAAGATTTGCAAAATATGCGAGTTTAATGTAGGCGTCAACATAACTGCAAGGCTAAGGAGGGTTATCTTGGTTGGCGGCGACGTAGTTGCGGACGGCAGCAAGAGTGTATGGCTGATAGAAGTAGCTTGCGTGTCGTTCTTCCTCCTCGGAAGCGGAGGATGGCGGCTTGGCTGTCGTATTTGAGGTTCCGTCGCCATGTAAAAGCTCATAGTCGTGCACCTGCGACACCACCAGTTTGTTCAGAAACGGAAGGGGACTTTCGCTCAAAGCATGCATGAATTCTCGGCGTTTGTCATGCTTCCTGATGGTTTGGATGGTTTGTCTGATCTGGTCTTCCAAAGTATCAAGCTCCTTGGAATAGGACGGTGGATAGAGGGCGGTGCCTTCCACCAGCTGCTCATCTGCTTCCACTTGCACGTCGTAGCACTCCTTCAATTCGGCTGGATTACCGGAGCAGCTGCAATTTCAGCGTTGGACCAACCAGACAACGGGGTGAGATGGGTGTACTTTTCAAAAGCTACCTAAGAAAAGACATACCGTATTGTATAATCTAGCTCTATGGGGTCAGGCGGACCCAAGTGCTCGCTGAGCAGTTGAGGAATCTCTGAGAATTGGATCTTCTTCACATGAAATACCTGTGATATTTGGTGGAGTGTATGGCGGTCATCATATTGTTCTCATCTCTTTTCCTCTCCAACCAAAACAATGAGCAATAGAATTGAATTGAACCTGTTGCAAAGCTTCATCACTGATGAACTGACGCCGGTCATCGGGGTCTTGAAGGCCGTTCTCTTTGATGTACTGCCACAACCGCAAAATGATTTTGGGCCGTGTATCCGTGTGCATATGCAATACACTTGCAAGAGTAGACGAAAGTTTGAATCTGGAAGGATTATAGTCGAGGTGTAAAAATATCTTGACTTTTTGTTCTCCACAACCTTGCCGCTTCACTTCAAATCCATCTGTGTCTCCTACGGACTGTGATTTCGTCCACTGTATAGAGCGGAGCTTAGTTTTAATGGAAAAGAGACAAAGACAGATGAGCTATCGCACTTCTACTATACTCTGTTGAGAGTCATCTTGATTGAGCTGAATGACAAGCTTGCGAAAGAAATGTGAAAATTTTTTGGTAGCCTGGTTGTGCCGCTGAGAAGCTGCAGGATATCTCTGGGTATACGAGCCAGTCTGCTGTTGCTGTTGTTGCATGCAATCCCGCAAGCATATAGTGTAAGAACAGGAGAGTAACAAACAGGAGGAACATATGGGGCAAACGCACTTCATCAAGAAGATAGCCTTCTATGCGAAGTGTCCAGGAGGGCGGCTCTTCCAGGGCTACCTCGCAAGAAGGTTCGGTATGGTATTGGGCCGTTTGATTCTCATACGTGTTGTAGATGAACATACGCAGTTGTTTTGTGACTCTTTGGGACCTCGGTTGTTGCATTTCATTGTAGTCCACGTGTTTTCCCTGAAGGGTTGCATCCAGTTTGCGCTCCAATTCAAGAAGCTGTCTATAGATTTCAGCTTCTGGCACCGCCGCGACAAGCTTCAGTTCAGAGAGAAAGAGAGAAAGAGAGAGTAACGAGAGGGATAAGAGCAGAAGAGAGAAGAAAACAGCCATTAATAGAGCTGCATGCGCGTACACACACTCACAGATACGGAGAAGA
The DNA here is from genome assembly GCA_031835245.1 of Balamuthia mandrillaris. Taxonomy (NCBI): domain Eukaryota; phylum Discosea; order Longamoebia; family Balamuthiidae; genus Balamuthia; species Balamuthia mandrillaris. The sequence continues at coordinate 14,560 of JAVKOQ010000013.1, read as the reverse complement.
CAATTAGGAATAGAAAGGCAGGTACCTTGGCGGGTAGCTGCAGGTCTGTCCATTTGGGTTGCCTGTAAGCAAGCGGGCTGTCATTTAAAGGAAGAGAGGAAGAAAGGACAAGACAGAGTAGGTGGCGTACTTTTGGTGGTTGAGGGAGGGCTGTCCTGCGGCAGCTCTAGTGCGGCGTTTGTTGGCGGCCGCACCACCGCCTGCAGGAGCAGGTGTTGTGATTTTAGAGAGGTGAGGTTTAACTGTGAAGTTTGCGGAATAAACAAAGTCATGCTTTGGAAGGGAGGCGGAAGCGGGGGGCGAGGAGGAGGCCTGTTGGGGATATGCATTGTGGTAGCGCTGTGGGTATTGTGTCTGAGGTGGGGCGTGGTACGTTGCCTGATATTGTGGCTGTTGTTGGTGATGAGGATGCTGCTGGTGCGGCTGCTGCTGGTGTGGATAGTGGGGAGCAGCCGAGGGAGAAGCCGCTGTGGCTGCTGGGGTGGCTGCCCGTTGCTGAGGGGAAGCGCTTGGTGGTGGTTGTTGCATGAAGAGCTTCTAGCGATGAAAGGAGGAAACAATATAATCTAAAAATGGGTAAGCTTACACTTGCTCCTAGGGGGGGCAGAGCAAAGCGAAGAAATGGACAGGGAAGGAAGGAAGCACCACTCGACCTCTTTTGCTGCTTCCTTTTGCTTTTAACCTTAGGTTTCCTTTTTTTGGCGTTTGATCAAGATCAAAAATGATCTGGCGCCAAAATTTTCCGCAAAAACGGCCACCCCCCTCCACTCCCCTCCCTCTCCCTAACAGGCTGCAGGGCTTCTTCTTCTCCTTGAAAAGACTCCCAGACCGGTGGTTTGGAGGGTGCAGCAACCACCACCAGCACTAGCAGCAGCAGCGACGTTATAAGTCACCAACATCATCCATCGGCATCATCATGAAAAGGCGGAAGCAGGTCGGCGGAAGCAAGCCACAAAGTGCACTCCCTAACAAAAAGGCAAGACGGCGGCGTAGTGCCGTCTGCTTGAAAGAGGTTACGAAAGAGGGGGACGACCCCGCTTGCCCTCTAGCGACGGAGAGTGCTGCTGATACCGGCGGAGTGGAGCTCTGCACTTATCAACGCAAAAGGTTCGTTGGCTACCGTAAGCAGTTAGCGTCGTGGTTGTGATGCTCCGGACGCTTTTGTATGTTATAACGCACTAACCCTTAGCCTCTCTTATGAACCAGAAGGCGGCCCCTCGCTGAACTCCAAGTCAACAAGAATGCTCTTCTTCTGTGGGGTGGTCTTGGCTCCCTCTCCCCAAACCCGTTGTCTACAGCGGCCACCGCCTCGTTACCACCGCCGCAACTTACAACAAGTGGCGCGCAACAACCACAACTACAACAAGCCTTGAAGAGAGGGAGCGGTAAGCGGCCGTTGCGGCGGAAGAAGCTATTCGAGGGGAGCAACACCCCTGCCATCACCAGTATTGCTGCTGCTAGTGATAGCGTTAGCGGCCTTCTCAACTTACCCACTGGAGTGACGACAGCATCGGCAGCAAGCGGAAGAGGAAAAACACGTGGTGGTGCTAGTAGGAAAGGTGGTGGTAACGACTACAAGATCTATGGTGCAGGCAGAACAACAAACAATAGCCAAGTGGAGGAAACGGGGGTTACCAACCATCATCATCAACAACAACAACAGACAAGTAACGCCAACCCCCTATGCAGAGAGTGTGGGATGGTGTATATAGCCTGCCAGCCTGAAGACTTACAAAGACACATTATGGCCTGTTCTAACCAGAACAAGCCCATTTCATTTCGAGTGAGTGATCCTTTCTGGCTCTTATTTAAGCGTTACTCCTCTGACTACAACCACAATGCCGCACTAATGCGATGGTGACACGCAAATGTAGGCCTGGAAAGTTATGCCAGTGGTCGCAGAGTATGCGACGGAGGGCGCTCGGGTCATTATGTTGGAGAACAAAGATCCTCGCTATTTTTCCAAGCAGGTACAGCTTACCAACAGATTGGTCGCATAGGAGCCGTTGTGCTCACCTTGTTTTTTCTGATGAGCAGGTTCTTCGTGTGAAAAGTGTAATGAATAAGCAACTAGGCTGGACAGAACCAGAAAACACTGCCACCTCCAACCGAGTTGAAAAGGTATCTGCTTGCTCTCTCTCTCTCTCTCTCTCTCTCTCTCTCTCTCTCTTGCACGCGTGCAAAGGCTAATGCTGGCACAACGGCTTTTAAGACATTTATCTACTTGGATTCGCAGCATAAGGTGCTCGGTTGTGCTGTAGCGGAGGAGATTGAAAAAGCCTATCCGGTTGTGGCTGCACCAACTACTATAGAATCAACCAAAGGGTCCTTGGAGGCAGAGGAAGAGGAAGACGGGTGTGGGCAGGAAGAGGATAGGTGGCGCTCCTGTAGCACCACTCCGTGTGCAGCGCTATGCGGCATAAGCCGGATATGGGTGCACCCATCCTCCCGACGAAAGTCGATTGCTACTCGCCTCTGAGTTACGTATTGCTCTAACCCTAACCCTAACCCTAACCCTAACCCTAACCCTAACCCTAACCCTAACTAACCCTACCTACATAACCCCCTAACCCTAACCCTAACCCTAACCCTAACCCTAACCCTAACCCTAACCCTAACCCTAACCCTAACCCTAACCTCTTACTAAAAACAAACAGATCCATTGGGAAAATAGATGAGTTGACCAAGATATATTATTTCCATCTTGTTGTGTTGACTGTACTTGTTGCCCAATAGCCAAGCCAACTATTGTAGATGAGAAGGACTTTTATTGTGGAAAATGTAAGCAGCATACACTCAAGTATGAAGTTGGTGTTCACCTACATACTGGCCAAATTGTGTGGGTTTATGGAGGAATAATGGGTTCTATGCATGATTTGACAATTGCAAAGCTTAAGCTTGTTCATGAACTGGAAACAAAAGAACAGGTGACAGCTGACAAAGGATATATTGGACACCCTGCTTTTCTCACTCCTTATAAAGGTCCATGGGATACTTTAACAGAAGAGCAAAAAATATGGAATAAGCTGCATACCAAAACCCACTGGGCTAATGTTGAACGTTTAAATCATCGTTTAAAGATCTGGTGTTGCTTAAAAGTGAGTTGGCGTCATAGACATACTCAACACCATCAAGCCTTTTATGTTATTGCCAAAATGACAAATGTTGAGCTTTTATTTACTCCTTTAAGGAAAAACAAATAAATCATTCAATTTCCCCCAATTGGATTTGCTGACACTTTGTTGAAGCTCTCCAATGCAGTTTAACTCTCCAAGACTGAGTATGTGCTTCTTGTTGTTTGTTTGTTTGTTTGTTTGTTTGTTTGTTTGTTTTCTGACCTACCTACTTACCTACCTACCTACTACCAACCTACTTACTTCTATGTGTTATGTTGTGTCAGGGCAATGAATCAGATTCAAAACAACAGGGTCTTGAAAGTGGCGCTTGCTGCTGCGGAACATATTTTTGATGATGCCAAATCAAAGAAAAGCTTACCTCCACGGGAGATGCTACTGTATTTTGTGCTCACAAAACAGGATTTGCCAGCGGCCCATGTGAAATCCTTTATGCTCAATGCTTTTTGACAAGATCTGTCCCTAGTGGAGCATATGTCCATCGATGTTATTTCCCAACTGGCAGCAGAGAACCGGGGCCTCATTTCGAAAACTGACTTTCGTCTGCTGCACCCCTTGGCTCCAGCCATCCAGAAGCAGTTGGTGTTTTATTATTACATTCCCATATTAACACAGAGCAAAGCAAAATCTTTCTGAGGTTTTGTAGACACAAGGTCCATCATCATCTGTTTATTTTTTTTTTTTCTGTTTGTTTGTTTAGTTGGTTGTTAGGGTGGGTTAGGAGATTGTTATATGCGCCTGGTGGAAGGAAAGTGCTAACTTTCATTTTTTTTTTTTTTTGTTGGTTATCCCTTAATGTACAATGACAACTTTTCAATGGAAGTATCGAAAAATTATCCAAAAATTTTTTTCCAAACCGCAGCATAACCCCACCCTATTATCAAGTGCCCTATGTATTACTCTTTCCTTATTTGATTTGTGTCGACCAAACACAGCACTATTTGTGCACACGAGCAGCACGTCTTCCGCTAACCTCCTTCACCTGATTAGCCCTCATTGTGCGGCTAGCCATTCACCTCACATGTAGCAACTTGAGCAGCATCATGAGCTTGCTTTGCTTCACGCTTTCCCATTTTGGTATTCTTCTTTTCTTGCTGGCTTCGCAGCAGTAGCTCTGAACTTATTTTTGAACAGCGTTGACATTATTAGTACCTGAGCAGTTCTTTCTTCTTCAGGAGTAGCAGTTTTGGTTATTTTTTGTTAGTTTAGGTGGTTTTTTGTGTATGTTGATTAGATTGTGGCTATTTGTTTTAAGGCAAAAACAATGGTTAAATAGGAAAAAAATAAAAAAACAAAGAGAGAGTTACATTCCTTAATAACAAGCAAATTTTAAACTTTTTGCCAAGCAAAACTTAACACAAAAAAAAAAAATGAGAATGCTATTCCAATAAAAAGAAAAAAAGAAATACTTTCCTTAATACTTATTTGAAAAAGTGGCCCATCCATCCACTTTTTCCATCCCGCTCCAAAAAACTGGCTTGACAAAGTGATGTAATCCTCCAACCTCCATATTATTACATCAGCTATGTAATGGGATGTCCTCCATTAAAATAGTGTCCTCCTCAAAAGAGGAGGATGTGGGGTTTGTCCTCCTCAAAAGAGGAGGACGTGGGGTTTGTCCTCCTCAAAAGAGGAGGACGTGGGGTTTGTCCTCCTCAAAAGAGGAGGACTTGGGATTTGTCCTCCCAAAAGGGAGGACTTGGAGTAGTCCTTCTCACTAGAAGGACTACAGCCCTCTTCTTGGAGGGCACTTGCCCTCTCATTAGAGAGGGCTTACCACAAACCATGCCCTTCTCTTTGAAAGGGCTTTTTAAAAGAAAGTGGCCCATCCTTCCACTTTCTTGATTCTGTTCTAGGCTTTGCCTAGTTATGCAAAGAAACATATGGTCCTCCAACCTCCATATCACACATATGCTTCAAAGCAACAGAATCTCCTCCATTAAATTTACCTAAATAAATAATGCAAGCTTTTAAAAGTTAGAGTGAAAGCTTCAGTACCCAATTTCCATTCTTGTTTCTACAGAATGTATATCAAGTTGCATGTTTTCATTCACATCCAAACAAGTCTCTACTGAAGAGCAATCTAATTCCATTGGTGCTAAATGAGGTATAACAAAAGATGAAGAAAGACATAATGAAGGACAAGATGAAGGACAAGATGAAGAAAAAAGAGAAGAAGAATAAGAAGGAAAAACAGAAGGAGAACAAGAAGGAAAGGGAAAAAGAGAAGAAGAAGGAGAAGTAGAAGGAAAAGGAGAAGAAGCAAGAGAAAAAGAAAGAGAAGGAGAAGAAGAAGGAGAAGGAGAAGAAGAAGGAAAAGAAGAAGAAGAAAGGGAAGGAGAAGAAGAAGGAGAAGGAGAAGGAGAAGGAGAAGGAGAAGGAGAAGGAAAAGGAAAAGGAGAAGGAGAAGACTGTACAAAGGTTTCTAATGATGTTGATGAGGTTATTCTTTGGCGCTTTGAAGTTGATTGTTCCTCTATTGAAAAATATAATATATATAAGAAAATGAAAAAATAAAAGAATTAAATAAATATAAACAAACCTTTTAATTGTTCTTGACGTTCTTTTCTTTTTCGTAAATTCTTTCCAACAGAATATTCTTCTGGTTTTGGTACACTTTTTTTCAAACTAGCTTCTTTAAAAAGCTGTGTTGAAAAAGTCACAGTAACAAAATGAAGTGGACTGTTTAAAGACCACAAAGATGCTTGAATCTGCCTTTTGCCTTTGGAAGAAAACAAATCATTAGCAGGTTCAGGAGAAGGATCACTTACTATAATTTTAAAATGACTATAATCATGGAAATTCTTAGGCAGAGCATAATTATAACTTCTTCTTTCTTCTAATTCTTCTTTAGTTGGATAAGAAGGAAGATCATCTCGAACTAAAATAGTAAAATCCCATTCTCGTTTTTGCTTTTCTGGCATTGCTGCATATTTGTGGTTGAATAACAATCGTTCTCTTCTCCAAAAAGAGAACTTTTCTGTTAGACATCTTTTCACATCATAAGAAGTCCAAACCTCATTAGTTCCTGTTCCATCTGCATTGGACTCTTTTGTCCAGTCCTTTAAGGCCTTGCTAATCATGGAAAAGTGGCTATCGCAAATATTTTTTCCATGCTGTTCAGAGAAATAATTTACATGGACTTGCTGTGCAACACCAGCATCCTGAGCAAGTTGGGTAACAAAATAACAAAAGGTCTTGCCTGTTCGAAAGTGTCCAGGGCCATTATCCATCCAAAGATAAAGGTTTTGGAGATGATTACCAAGTCTCTTCCAATCTTGAGAGCCAAATACCTCTTGTAAACAACAAACTGTGGTCCAAGAATCATGGGTTAGCACAGCTGACACCACATCAAAGTAATGTACCCTTAATGGCTGTCCCTCTGCTTCTCAATACAAGAGTGTAGCTCCAAAAATGGTCCTTTGGGGCTGAGAGTAGAAGTTTCGTCCTTCCTCATCACGACTAATGCCCAGTTTAATGTTTTCTTTGAAGTCCATTACTAAAATGGCTTCTTGGTCAATGCCCTTTAATTTGTTCTTTTGCTCTTTAAAGCTTTTTTTTTGTTGTTCAACATGCTCCAGATGAGTTAAAAAGTATTGATACTCCTCTTGTAATGTTTGGAGTTTGTCAAAGGTGCTGGTTTGATGCTTGCACTTACCAAGAAGGCAAGCTGTTGGATAGGTTTGCCCCTTCCTCTTTTCTTCTCCTTCAAGAAGCAAAGAGCTCGGGTGGCCAACCTCAGTAAGGCACTGTTGGAGCTTAGTTAAGAACTTAGGGCCAGAAAGACAAATGCTACACATAGCTGTTTGTCGATGACATTGGGCAATGTTCTTTGGGCAAAGTCGATCAAAGGTAGTACGACTAATCTTTTTCTCTGGATGGGCCTCCCGAAAGGATGCATAAATGGCACTCTTTGGTTTATTCCAATATCACTTTGGGACAACCTATTGATAAATATGATTTAGAGATAAATAAAATAAAATTAAAATAAACAAACCACTGCAGGTTTTGTCTTTGACTTTCGTTGAAGGGTCACAGTTTGATTGTCTGCAGGGTGTGAGTGGCTCATACAAAACTGGCGGACGGCTTCTGCATACTCTTCTCCTTTTTTTTGTTTGGACTGAGGCTGAACAGGAGCAGGTAAAGGAACACCAGCTCCATACTTTCATTTGTAAGCACAAGCACTTTCCCTATTGTATAGTAAGCAAGTATTTGTTACCTTTTTGTTTTGTTTTTTTTCATTTTGACAAATAAAAAAGTTATCTTACCAAGCCTTGCTTGTAGCAAATGCTTGCTGGTTTGACAAAGCAGCAAGTTTTGTCCATAGAGCTGGCTTCAAGTCCTTATTTACACAAATTGACAACAGTTGAGACCTTTGTCGTTGTGGTGCTGCATCATAAGCAGCTTTTAGGCCCTTAGCCAAAGGCTGGAGTGTTGCTTGGAAGAGCTCTGCCTTCAACGGCTGTCCCCAGCGAGTGGCAAGTAATGCTTTAAGAAAGGCAACTTGATCTCCTATAGGTAATGAGAGTGAATAAACAAGAAAAAAAGAAAAGCAAGGAGGAGAGTAGAAGAAGAGAGGAGCAAGAGGAAAGGAGAGCAAGAGGAGAGCAAGAGTGAGGGGAGGTGAGAGGAGCAAGAGGAGAGCAAGAGGAGAGCAAGAGGAGAGCAAGGGAAAAGTGAGGGGAGAGCGAGAGGAGAGTGAGAGAAGAGCGAGGGGAGAGCAAGGGAAGAGTGAGGGGAGAGCAAGAGGAGAGCGAGAGAAAGAGGAGAGTGAGAGGAAAGCAAGAGGAGAGTGAGGAGAGCGGGAGTGAGAGGAGAGCGAGAGCAAAGAGAGCGAGAGTGAGAGCGAGAGCGAGAGCAGAGGAGAGCAGAGGAGCAACAATACCTCCACTGACTTGGTTGATGAGCTTTTTGACAGCACACAGACCAGCCTGTCTTTGTCCGCCTTTTTGTTGTCCAAATGATTGGCTTCCTCTTGGTCTTCCAGGCCCATTGCAACGGGTTCTAGTCAGCGACTTCCTTTCAGAAGAAGGCATCGTGGGGGATGAGGTGCAAAAGTGGCGCAGAATGAAGTAACGGTGGTCGAATCTTTTGGTTCGTTTTTCTTTTTTTTATTTTCTTTTTTTTGTAGACAAAATATGAGGGGTCTGCCCTGCTTTGGTTTTTTGGATGTTTTCCCCTGCCCGTCTCCCCCTTCCCGTTGGGAACTTGTCATTATGGATGGCTACAGGCCCAAAACGAAGGAATCATCCAGGAATTGGGTGATATCGTGGCCAATGGCCTATGCTGCCATAGTAGCATCGTTGAAGGACCATGGATCATCAACGGTCTGCAAAATCCGCGGTGGAAGTGGCTAACGCAATCCATTCACAAGGGTCATTGGGACATGCTGCATCAAGCCGCGCTTGGTCTTGATCGTGGCAACGAGGTCTTGCCTATGGATCCACCCCAATCTTCACCACTGCCACCACAACAACTGTTGGATGCTACTCCCTCTCAGTCCAGATTTTATGAGATGCCCACCGGGATTTGGATCCATAATCTCATTAATGCTACAGTGTATAGCATTCTGAAGGAAATGCCCTCCACTGATGAACGGCGCAAGCGAAAAGGACGTGTTTTTCAGGGTCCCTTCACCCATGAAGAACTGTTGTTAGTATATCAACAACTCCCTCTAGGCCTGCAGAAACTATTTATGATATTACGTGCTAAAACTATCCAGTATGTTGTGCCTACTTCCCTCCTTTCCTTACTTGCTTGCTGCGAGTGGGACTTGTTATCCTTTCTGCTTTAAATTCCCTTTGCTTGTCCACTCACTCTCTGTCTCTCTCTCTCTCTCTCTCTCTCTTGCTTACTCATAGTGATAGCCCAACACACGAGGAAAATACTCGCTTGCCTCTGTTGAGCCAAGAATGGTTACATGAGTCGTCTTTGGCAGATGCCCTTATGTCAGCTACTCCCCCAAAGGCAACAACAAGCTGTCATCGAATGAAAGGACAACAAGAGAGGATGTCAGAAGAAGAGGAAGAGGAAGATGAAGACGAAGAGCAACAAGAAGAAGAAGAAGAAGAAGAAGAAGAAGAAGAAGAAGAAGAAGCGATGATGGAGGAAGATCCAGAGGCCTTCTTACATCCCCCACTGGATCACCAGCAATTAGAGCAAGCAGCCCAAAAGGAAGCGATAGTAGATAAGCAGCATTCCGCCAAGGAAAAGTTGTTCCTCTACTGTATAAAGCTGACCCATTATTGTCCTCCCTTTACAGTGCAAAAAGCCTTGGCAGAGAACACGTTGAACTCTGCCAGTCTGAAATCCTTGAAAGGCATGCACATTTCTACCAGCATCAACCTTTCTGGACCTTTGGAGGATGTTAGGCGGTTGGTGCTTGCTGTTCATCGCTGCTTGGTGAAGGAAGTGCAACAACAAAATACTCTGCTGGAGTTGGATCCTTTGGACAGAAAGGTCTGGAAGACACGCATTCATCATCCGGTTCGTTCTCAGCTGGAGCGAGTGTGGCCGCACATCGCAGTGGAAAAATCCAAAAAACCTGAGCGAAGACGAAGCAAAAGCAGCAGCAGCAGCAGCACCAAAAGCAAGAACAAGAGTACAGCTAGCAGCTCTGCTACAGCTAACATGCCAGCAGGCCAGTTATCCGATGCAGCTGCTATTGTGCATGTCAAAGATTTGCCTGAGCTGGATGCTATATCACCACTCGCAGCTGATTGGTAAGTCGTTTTTTTATTTGTTTGTTTATTTGTTTGTTTGTTTGTTTCATAGCAACAACTCACCACTTTTTCACTTTTCTTTTTCTCTTTTCCTCTTTATTTCTCTCTCTCTCTTTCTCTCTTTCTCTCTCTCTTTTTCTCTTTCTGTTACTCTCCAGGGATTTACAATATGTGGATCAATTGGAAGACAAAACGTGGCAGCCCATCCATACAGCCTCTACCAAAGTCGGCACTACAGAAATGAAGAGGGAGAAGCATCGCGCCAAACGCCATTCAGTTAGGCACCAAAAAGCCATGGACAAGCTGGCTCAGAAGAGCAGTGAGCTACAGCAAGATATATCTGTTGATGCCAGCCCCTGCATTGACTTGACAGAGTTTTTTGGGCCTGACCTTCGCTCTTTTGCTACTGTGGACCAGAGTAGTAGTTTGAATGATGCAGAGTTTAGTCTTGATGATGGCAGTCGTCTGGGTGGTGGTGGTGGTGGTGATAATGATGCAAATGCTACATCAGTTGGTGAGTTTGTAGACAAAATGGACATAGCAGCAGCAGCAGCAGCAGCAGCAATAGCAGCAAAAAGAAAGCAGCAAAAACCAAGCTCAACAAAGCGCCCAAGAGCTATGTCATCCTCTGCTGCCTCTTCTTCTCCTGCAACAAGCAAGAAGCCACGGAAAGCAGATGATGATCTGCTGCTGAAAGAAAAGAAAAAGAAGCAAAAGCAGAAGCAAAAGCAAAAGCAGAAGCAGAAACAGAAACAGAAGCAGAAGCAGAAGCAACAGCAGAAAAAGAAGAAAAAGAAGACCACCACCGAGTCAGAGGAGTCAAAGGCGGCAGATAAGTCGGAGGAGTCAGAGCAGGAGGAAGAAAAATCCAAGAAGAAAAAGAAGCCTACAGCTTCTACTAAGTCTACTGCTCCTAGTATCAACAACAGCAGCACTAGCAGCAGTAGCAATAGCAGCTCCTCAGAGAATGATGATGCTGATGCTGATGATGATGATGATGATGATGATGAGATTGCCAGTCTCATGAGTGTTGATATCACTCCTGCAACAGGTAAGAGGTGCTCATGTTTGGTGGTTACAACAATCACAACATCCACTACTCCTACTCGTTTTTTTTTTCTTTTTTTCTTTTTGTTATTACTTGCTTATATCCATCCTTTCTTTGCACAATAACAACACACAAATGCATTGCATCTTACTTGCATGCATGCATACAGATACACCACGTGGTAGTGGTGGTGGAAATAGCAAAAGCAAGACAAATATCCCCAAGACAGCTCCATCAGCAGTTGCAGTGGATGAAGAGAGTGATGATTCCATTCTGATCGACGTGTTGGGATGTATGTATTATATTTCATTTTGTCTGTTGGTTGGAGTTTGTTTGTTGGATTGTTTGTCCTTTTCCTCTTTGTGTTTTTTTCTTTTTGGCTGTTTTGGTTGCAATTCTATCCTTATGCAGTAGCGCTCCGTCGGAGCGGCAGCTTTTTAACTCCAGTTTTGTGTTTTTATTATTCGTTGTTTTTTGATTATCTTTTGGTGTTGATTGTTTAGCGCTCCATCGGAGCGCTATCTTTTTGGTGTTTGTTTGCAGTGTTATGCCTTTGTGATTTCTCATTCCATTACTTACTGATTGTTGTTGTTGTTGTCTTATGTTGTTGTTGTTGTTGTTGTTGTTGTTGTTGTTGTTGTTGTTGTTGTTGTTGTTTTAGTATCAAAGCAAACTGCTAGTGACCCAGCTAAACAAGCAGCAGCAACAGCAGAAGAAGAAGAAGAAGAAGAAGAAGAAGAAGAAAAAGAAAAAGAAAAAGAAAAAGAAAAAGAAGAGGAACAGAGAAGCAAAGATGCTAGCAGAGACAAGGAAGAAGAAGAAGAAAAAGAAGAAGAGGAGGAAGCAGAAGAAGAAGTAGAAGAAGAAGAAGAAGAAGCAAAAGCTGGAGAAAAAGAAGCAGAAAAACAGAAAGGAGAGGAAAACACAAGTGCATCCAAGAGCCTTAGCAACAAATCTACGCGCAAGGCTGCAGCTGCTGCCCAAAAGGCTATTGCTACTGCTGCGGCCAAATCATCTTTGCAAAGTGCTGCTGCTGCTGTGGCTGCGTCATCTAGGAGCAGCAGCAGCAGCAGCAGAAAAGGAGCCACAACTCGTTCACAACGCCGTAACACAGGCAGGTGATCTCTTTCTCTTTTTATATTTGTTGGTTAGTTGAGTGATAGCTTGAGGTTGGTTGGTTGGTTGGTTGGTTGGTTGGTTGGTTGATGGTAATAATATTGGTTAAACAATGGATAGATAGATGAATAGTAAAGTAATAATGGTGGTGATGGTAATAATGGTTAAGAGTGCTGAGTGAGAGTAAGTGAGTAATAGTAGTGATTGTTGTTGTAAATAATAGATAGGCAACAAAAAAAGACAACTGAGTATGAAAAGGCAATTATAAAAATGAAAAAGGAAAAAAAAGAGAAAGAAAGAAAATGATTTTAGGAAAGAAAAGGAAAAACAAAACGAGTAACCACATAGTTCTCATTTAGTTTTATCATCTCTTTATTCATTCATCCTCAATTACTAACTTCTCGTTTCTTTTGTTTCACAATTTGTTGTTTGTGTTTGTGTCTACTATTTGCTTGCTTGCTTGCTTGCTTGCTTGCTTGCTTGTTTAACAAACAGAAGATAATCTATCTATTCCTGCTGCCTTTGACCAACCTCCACCAATAAACAACAATAACAACAACAACAACAACAAAGAAGTAGCAGTAGCAAAAACAATAGTAGCAACAGCAGCAAAAGAAGAGGATGATGAAATAACGATTGTCTCAATATCATCATCATCATCCTTATCCACAACATCTCTCTATCATCACTTGCCTCCCTATCAGGCTCTGGACTCTCGCTCTTTCATTCGCAAGCAGTTTTTGGATCATTATTGGTTAAAAACACCACCATCAGCTACCACCCTTGATTCTGCTCCAGTTATTGCTACTGTTGATAACCCTGCAGAACTCTGTTCACCTCCTTTTTCTGCATCACCCTTTTCATCTACCACCACCACCACCACCACCACCACCACCGCCACTATTACCACCACAGCATCAACAACCCAATCACAACCATGACAACAACAACCAAAAAGGATGATTTCTTCTTCTGGTTCTTCTTCTTCATTTGCTTCTTCTTTTTCTTCTTCTTCTTCTTCTTCTTCTTCTTCTTCTTCTTCAACAAATTCAGAGTCCTTTGTCTTTGAGAACAATGAAGATGTTATGGATAGCGGTAGCAATTGTAATTTATTGTCATTATCATCATCCTCATTAGACAGAAGAGGAGGAGGAGCAGAAACAGATATAGATGCAACAAGCAAAACAACAGCCACACCAACGTTGATAGATTTGTTGTTGTTGACCAACGACAAAGAAGAAGAAGAAGAAGAAGATAAAGAAAAACACAAAGAAGAAAAACAAGAAAAGAAGAAAAGAGATAACCAACATATTGGAGCTAGAACAGCAAATGATAATAATGATACCACACATGGCAGCAGTAGTCGTAACGGTGGTGATGGTGCCGGCAGACATCTTTCTCGTGCTATCACATTGATGAACCATTTGTCAGAAGAGTGCTGGACAGAGTTGACAGCAGTGACGAGTTGATGGAGCCCTTCGACCCAACGTAAACATGCTTGGACTTTGGCCATCTGGGAAGCACATTGTGCACATCATCAATGTTTGCCAGCTCTTCCTTTGAATCTCCAACGCCATAACGTAGAAGCCTTTGTTCAATGGTTGATTTTGGATGTGGGGTATGCCTTGAGCTCTGTACATGATGTCATGATTGCCAGTCTTTATCATTTGCATGATGAAAGTATCCAACAACAGCTTGATACCCTTGCTGCCTCCTCCTCCTCCTCCTCCTCCTCCACTTCCTCTGTTTCTTCCATCTCTTCATCCCCAGCATCATCACCTACTTCTATTATCACCACAACCAGCAGGAATGCTTCTCCTCTATCCAAAACCCTTCTTGGTGATGGTGTCACTAGAGCAGCAGCAGCAGCAGCAACAGGACGCACGACAGTAATGATGGCAACAGATCATGCCTACTTGTTGTTGCTAAAGAACCAAATGGATGCCATCAAAGATCAAGTCAAACAGGCCATTCAGCATTGCAAAAGAGCCAAACCCTCCTGTTCTAGCAAACAATTGTGCAAAGATGCTTGTTTGCTGGATGATGTCTTGCATATCATCGCATCCACTCCAGATGGACTGGTGAGCAAAGCTGGTGAAGCCAGTTGTTGGTTACACAGTGTTTGTACTGGTACCAGAGCCATTACAGCAGCAAACATTCATTTGGGTGATATTGTGGCATTTCGACCTAAACTTTCATCCTCCTTTTCCAACAACAACAACAACAACAACAACAACAGCAGCAGCAGCAGCAGCAGCAGCAACATCAGCTGTCACCACCAAGAGGATGCCTTTTCTCCTCCTCTTTATTTCCTTTCTTTGCGCCAACAAGTCACCAAAGGAATACCAAATCATTGGAATCATGTCGTTACTTTTGAAGGTTATTTAACACCACCACCACCACCACCACCACCACGAGGAATATCTTCATCATCATCATCACCGTTATCCTCATCGCCACTTAGCACCACTACTACCACCTCTACCATCACCATCGCTGCTGCATCAACAACATCAACCGCTGGAGTTTGTCTTGGAGAT